>CM077165.1:92303351-92494851 GCA_039583875.1 Platanthera guangdongensis
TTGAAATTTCCTTGATTTAAAGTGTAGCCAGAACTTGAACTTCCTGTCACCTTTTCTTCATTCTTATTCATCCTTGTTGAGCATGCCAAGTTCAATTTTGAAGAACGAGAACTTGGTCTCGTCCAGCGGCTTCGTGAATATATCTGCAATCCGTCTTTCAGTTGGGACATATTGGAGATTTATGTCACCATGATCCACATGCTCCCTGATGAAGTGGTATCGTAGCTCTATGTGCTTTGTCCGGCTATGAGAGACTGGATTGTTGGCTATGGCAATTGCACCGGAGGAGTCGCAAAATAATAGAATGTCCTGGACCTTTAAGTTGTATTCTTCAAGTTGGTTCTTTATACAAAGCAATTGTGCACAACAACTGCCGGCAGAAATGTATTTTGACTCGGCCGTTGAGATTTCGACACAATTTTGCATTTTGCTGCTCCATGAAATGAGACTCCTTCCAAAGAATTGGCAAGTCCCGGAAGTGCTCTTTCTATCATTTTTACTTCCTGCAAAATCTATGTCTGAAAAACCAATTAGTTCGCTACCATTACTTCTTGGGTACCATAAGCCAAAATTTGATGTACCTTTAAGGTATCTCAAAATCCGCTTTGCAGCAGCGTAGTGAGATTTCTTAGAGTTGACTTGAAATCTAGCACACACGCATGTTGAAAACATTATATCCAGTCTACTTGTAGTAAGATAGAGCAAGGATCCAATTATGCTCCTGTACTTGGTTTCATCAAAAAGTTTTCTTTTCTCATCCTTGTCCAGAGACATAGTTGAACCCATTGGAGTCCTCATAGAGGTTGCATTCTTCATTTCGAATTTCTTAATTAACTCCTTGGTGAACTTTGTCTGAGAGATGAAAATTCCATCTTCAGATTATTTCACCTGAAGTCCTAAGAAATACTTCAGCTCTCTCATACTGCTCATTTCAAACATCCATTGCATAAGTTTAGAAAACGTTTTGCAGAGGTTGTCGTAAGTAGAGCCAAATATGATGTCATCGACATAGATTTGCACTAGTAAAATCTTGCCTTTTATTTCCCTAAGAAATAATGTCTTATCTATCTTTCCTCTTGTGAACTTGTTCTCAAGAAGAAAGTTAGACAACGTCTCGTACCAAGCTTAAGGAGCTTGTTTCAAATCATATAAAGCTTTAAATAAAAGATAGATATGCTCAGGAAAGTTAGAATCAACGAAACCTGGAGGTTGTTCCACGTACACCTCTTCCTTTATATCACCATTAAGGAATGCCGACTTCATGTCCATCTGATAGACAGTGAAGCCCTTAAGTGCTGCATATGCTAGGAACAACCTGATTGCCTCCAGCCTTGCCACTAGTGCATACGTCTAATCAAAGTTGATTCCTTCCTCTTGTATGTATCCTTTGGTGATGAGTCTGGCCTTGTTCTTTATGATTGTACCATTCTCGTCCATCATATTTCTGTAGACCCACTTTGTTCTGATGACATTCTTGCCTTTGGGTCTCGGAACAAGCTTCCAAACTTGGCAACGCTTGAACTGATTCAACTCTTCTTCCATTGCCATTATCCATGATGCTTCTGAGTTTGCTTCCTTAAACTTCTTCGGTTCAACCTGTGAGAGAAAACTCAAATATAAATTTTCATTAGCTGTACCTCTACGAGTTCTGACACCATCCTGGGGATATCCTATGATTTGTTCAATTGAGTGATCCTTCAAAAGTCTGAGCTCTAGAGTCCTTGCATCTGGAGCTTCTTCAACCACAAGAGTGACTTCATTAACTTGAATGATATCTTCATCATGGTCATCAACCTCTCTAATTGGGGTTGGAGTGGTGATTTTGTTGAACTTTTGATCTTTCTCTTCAGTTGGCTCATCCATGTTTAATTCTTTTATCTTTGAACCCGCATCTTCAATAAACACACTAGAAGAGCTGCCTTGTAGCAAGCTCGTCTCATCAAATACAACATGAATATATTCTTCTACAACCAGGGTTTTCTTATTAAAAATCCTATATGCCTTACTATGACTACTATACCCTACAAAAATACCTTCAAAGCTCTTTTCACTAAATTTAGTAGTGTGATACTTGACATTATTAAGGACGAAACACTTACAACCAAAGATTCTAAAGTATGAAATAGTTGGCTTCCTGCCCTTAGTAGTTCGTAAGGTGTGTAATTATGGTTTTTGTTTATGATTGCTCGATTTTGCACGTGGCATACAGTGTTGACGGCTTCAGCCCAGAAGTATTTCGGTAGTGAGGCATCACTCAACATGGTCCTACAGGCCTCTATGAGTGTTCTATTCCTTTTCTCAGCTAATTAATTCTATTGAGGAGTACGAGGAGAGGAAAACTTATGAAATATACCTAGGCTTTCACAGAATTCTCTCATGACCCCAGACTTGAATTCTGTTCCATTGTCACTTCTGATTTTGACTACGAAATAGTTATATTCATTCTGGATTTGCCTGACAAAATTAGTAAAGATATCAAAAGTATCTGACTTGTGTTTTAGAAATAACACCCACACAAAGCGCGAGTAATCATCAACAATAACCAACGTATAATCCTTGCCTCCCAAATTCTAACTTGTAGTGGACCGAACAAGTCCATTGAAGTAGATGTAAACATCTATTAGAGTCTTTTCCAATAATGCTTTTAAAGGTAGCCCTTGTTTGCTTTCCTTTTACACATGCGTGATAAGGTCTATCTTTAGCGCAGTTTGTAAGACCCCCCCAACCTTAGCCCCGGGTCGGGCCGGAGGGGATCTTACTGTTGGGTTATTCTATGGGGTTGGCACAACGCTTGTGCACGCAGCGGAAAAATAAAACATCAAGAAAAACCCAAAGAGATGTGGATCGGGCCATGAACAGTTGAATCAAGAAGTTAACAAAAACTAGGCAAAAATTACCTCGGTGACGTTGAGTCACAACTCAACGGAGGAGCTCCAAACTTTATCTTCTTGCTAGTGGCGAGTTCTACGTGGAATAGTATCCACGTTTCTGCAGAAGTCCACACGAGCGGGAGAATGCCGAGCTTTCCGTCACACGGAAGATCCGGAAAGGAGAAGACCGCACCTCGGCTAATCCACGGACTGCTAGGTCCGCGCCAGGAAGAGCAGCACCAGCGACAGTCGCCGGAGAAGAGGTGGCAGCGGAGCGAACGCGGCGGCGGAACACTTTCCGGCGGCGGGATCGGGATCGGCAGAACGATCGAGCGGAATCTTTCCGTCGGGGTCGATTCGCACAGTAGCCAAAAAGGATCTATGTCCGATAAAACCTAAGTGTTCTATTTATACTAGAGGTATAAATAAACCCAGGAAAATCGCTATCCGCAGACCACCCAGAACTAGGGTTCAGAATCGGCGAGAATGAATCGGTGAGAATCGGCGACAATCAGCGAGAATCACTGAGCAGGTTCGGTGAGAATCATTCGACGAGTATCACATTGGATCGGCGAGAATCAGAGTACAATACTCGACGATTCTCGCCGATCGTCGAGCCACGCTCGACGACACATAATGATACTCGACGATCGTCGAGCCGCGGTCGACGACAATCGTCGAAGTAGTCGATCGTCGAGAATCAATCATTGATTCTCGACGATTCTCGTCGATCGGCGAGAATCAGGGAGACGATTCTCGCCGATCGGCGGGAATCTGAAGACTATTCTCGACTAATGTCTTTGACCCTCGGACGACGAACCTAACCAGCCCTTCAAGGCAACCTTTGCCCAACCCGATGATCCTATAAGGCAACAATTTGCCCATAACCCTATTCAGGTCGGTGATTGGTAACTTTTACCAACACAGTCAGTCATCCAATTTCTCCACATCTCTTATGTGCGACCCTGCAGGCTCATATTGCGTTGGCAGTGAGATTACATGTTTGACCACTTCCAGATCATCATGGTAACTCCAACAGACTCCCACTTGATCTCGAAAGTATCAAACCAAAAACCTCACAAACAATGAGCGGCATCTAGCAATGCATCATTGCTCCCCAAGCAATAAGAGTTAATAACTCATAAGCCTTATGACCAATGTATCAGCGTTGTCTTTGTCCCTTTGTCCCTTACATCCGGAAAGAACTAGAGGCATGGACCGTGACACCCTCGTAATAGCTCAATCCAAGTTTTCTTGATCCAGGACGGACTTCCAGAGAATGGTGAGTCCAATATCACATATTGGCTCAACCAAGCATGGCCATGCATTTCTCAGTCCAGTTCCATCAAGGGGCCCATGGATGCAACTCCTGTCATACAGGAGGACAAATTCCATATCTGCTCACACACAAACACCCAAATGATTCGTAACATACCCAACAACCACCCTTATCATCAACCTTTCTCAAGGAAGACTTTAGATGGCATCAAAGCACGCTCTTCCTCACTTGATGAATGCTGTGACTTCAGGTCAAAGGACCACAACACCATTGTCAATTGAGACCTACTCGTGACACGATTGGATGACAATCCACAGAGTAGTCTCAGGTTGGGTCTGTCCAGTACAACTTGTTCACTAACAAGTACCCACGTGATGACTTGATATCACAATATCATGACCTGTGAGAACCAGTCATCAGTCAACACACGTGCTAGCCTTCATGTATCATCATCGCCCTTAGCTTCTATGATGATACTCGACCAGGGACCTTTAAGAATGAAGCTTCAAATAAATCATGGGCTCTCACATTCAAGTCACGTACTTGATGTCCCATGGAAGCAAACATTCTAAGGGTATCTATTATGTTAACATTTAACTATCATATAGAAAAGACATAATAAAAGAACTTGCCATTAATTATAAAAGAAAGACTAGGTACACAGTTCATCATATGAACAGACAGCCAACAAAATGCATATTTACATGCAATCCACAAGATCCTCGCTAGAGTTGATCGTTTAGGTATCGCATACCCATCGATCTAGTATGACCATCATGCTTTCTCTGCGCGAGAGGCTTTGTCAGCGGATCCGCATTATTTTCCTCAGTCGGCACTCTGCAAATGTTTACATCTCCTCGTTCGACAATCTCACGAATAAGATGAAACCACCAGAGTATGTGCTTAGAGCGCTGATGAGATCTAGGTTCCTTAGATTGTGCAATTGCACCATTATTATCACAGTAGAGAACTACGGGACCAACAATGCTAGGAACTACATCAAGCTCGCCGATGAATTTCCTAATCCATACAGCCTCCTTCGCCGCATTAGCTGCTGCGATATACTCGGCCTCTGTGGTAGAATCAGCAACTGTCTCTTGCTTGGAACTCTTCCAGCTCACAGCTCCTCCATTCAGGCAAAACACAAAACCTGACTGAGACTTGGAGTCGTCTCGATCAGTTTGGAAGCTAGCATCCGTGTAACCACTTACAACGAGCTCTTCCTCTCCACCATACACCAAGAACACGTCCTTAGTCCTTCTTAAGTACTTCAGGATATTCTTGACTGCAATCCAGTGACACTCACCGGGGTCTGACTGATACCTGCTAGTCATGCTCAAAGCAAAGGAGACATCGGGTCGAGTACATAACATCGCGTACATGATTGATCCAATTTCCAAAGCATATGGAATCAACTTCATGCGGTCCTTATCTTCACAAGACTTTGGACATTGGTCCTTAGAGAGATTCACACCATGAGACATGGGCAAAAATCCTTTCTTGGACTCAAGCATGTTGAACCGCTTCAACACCTTTTCGATGTACGTACTCTGGGTCAAACCCAGCAACTTCTTCGATCTATCTCTATAGATCTTAATACCAAGTATATAAGTCGCTTCACCCAAATCCTTCATTGAAAAGCAGTTCCCTAGGTTGTTCTTAACAACTTTCAGGGTAGGAATGTCATTCCCAATCAACAGTATGTCATCTACATACAATATCAGGAAGACAACAATGCTCCCACTGATTCGCTTGTAAACACAAGGCTCATCTTCATTCTTGATGAAACCAAACTCTTTGATTTTCTCATCAAAACGAAGATTCCAACTTCGAGAGGCCTGTTTCAGTCCATAAATGGACTTATTCAGCTTGCATATTTTAGTGGCTTCATCTGGGGATACAAAACCCTCGGGTTGTGTCATATACACTTCCTCAAGGATGTTTCCATTAAGGAAAGCCGTTTTGACATCCATCTGCCAGATCTCGTAGTCATAATACGCAGCAATAGCAAGCAATATCCTAATGGACTTTACCATGACAACAGGGGAAAAGGTCTCATCATAGTCAATACCATGAATTTGCTTGAAACCCTTAGCCACTAGTCGCCCTTTGAATGTCTGTACATTCCCATCCATGTCGGTCTTCTTCTTGAAGACCCACTTGCACCCTATGGGTCGTACCCCTTCAGGTGGTTCCACCAAGTTCCAAACTTGGTTTGCATACATGGAGTCCATTTCAGATTTCATAGCCTCAAGCCATTTGTCGAAGTCCGGTCCATCCATAGCCTCTTGGTAGGTTGCTGGCTCATCCTCATGATCCATAAGCAACACATTACCTATTTGAGACACGAGAAATCCATATCTCTCAGGCTCTAACCTCGGTCTACCAGATCTACGTAGGACTTGTGTTCCCTGAGCAGGTTCTCTAGCTACAACATCTTGCAGTCCTGTCTCAGAATCCAATTCCGGTTCATTCACTGCATGTGGTTCTTGAACTTCTTCAAGCTCTACCTTTTCAGTCTTTCTTGATAAGAACTCTTTCTCCAAGAAGACACCAGTCCTTGCGACAAACACTTTGCCCTCAGACGGTAGGTAAAAGTAATACCCTTTCGTTTCCTTAGGATATCCCACCAGATAACATTTATCCGATTTGAGTTCCAGCTTGTCAGGCATTTGACGTCTCACGTATGCCTCACAGCCCCAAATTTTAATGAACGACATACTAGGACGCTTCCCAGTCCATATCTCATATGGTGTCTTCAGAACCGTTTTCGTTGGAGCGCGATTCAATGTCATTGCAGCAGTCTCTAAAGCAAAACCCCAAAAGGAAACAGGCAAGTCTGCATGACTCATCATCGAACGTACCATGTCTAACAAAGTACGATTTCTCCTCTCAGACACACCATTATGTTGTGGCGTCCTAGGTGGAGTGAGCTGTGATACAATACCACACTCTTTCAGATGATCACGGAACTCATGACTCAGGTATTCGCCACCTCGATCAGATCGGAGTGCTTTAACCCTTTTACCCAACTGGTTTTCTACTTCATTCTTGAACTCTTTGAACTTTTCAAAGGTCTCGGATTTGCACTTCATAAGATACACATATCCGTATCTACTGAAATCATCAGTAAATGTAACAAAGTAGAAATACCCACCTCTAGCCATGGAACTCATGGGTCCGCATACATCACTATGTACAACACCCAAGAGATCCTCAGCCCTCTCAGTATAACCAGTGAAAGGAGCTTTAGTCATTTTGCCTAACAAACAAGACTCGCATCGCTCAAATGATTCATAATCAAATGAGTCCAAAAGTCCATCTCTATGGAGCTTGGATATGCGCTTCTCGTTGATATGACCCAAACGACAATGCCAGAGAAAAGTAGGGTTCGAGTCATTTGTTCTTAGTCTTTTATTATTTTCTACATTACAGATCAGATGGTCCAAGTTCAAAACGTAAAGACCATTAAACAATTGGGCTACAGCATAACAAACATCATTCTTAAATATAGAACAACAATTGTTCTTAATTATAAAAGAAAATCCAATCATGTCCAAACATGAAATAGATATTATGTTTCTAGTTATCGCCGGAACAAAATAACAGTTATCTAGTTCTATTACAAGCCCACTGGGCAAAGAAAGTCGGTAAACTCCTACGGCTACAGCAGCAACTCTTGCTCCATTGCCGACGCGGAGGTCCACCTCCCCTTTACTCAGCAATCTTCTCCTTCCCAGTTCCTGCACATTTGTACAAATGTGAGAACCACATCCGGTATCCAATACCCAAGATGAAGGAGCAGAAAGGTTTATCTCTATAACGTAAACATTAGAAGCGGAAGTCATACCTCCCCTCAATTTCTGCAGACCCTCAATATACGAAGGACAGTTCCTCCGCCAATGACCAGCCTTGCCACAGTGGTGGCATTTCCCTTCCTTCACCGTGCTCTTCTTCTTGATCAGTGCTAAAGACTTGGGCTCAAGATATGACTTAGGTCCTACCTTTGTCTTCTTAGAGCCCTTGGCTTTGCCCTTGCCCTTATGCACCATCAGTATGGGGCTGGCAGGCTTGGCCTTCTTCATGTTGATCTCGGCAGTTCTTAACATGCCTAGGAGTTCGGGCAGTGTCTTGTCTATCTCATTCATATTGTAGTTCAAGACAAACTGCTCATAACTGTCCGGCAACGATTGCAGGATCAGATCCGTGGCCAACTCTTGACCAAGAGGAAAACCCAGCCTTTCAAGGTTCTCTATATACCCAATCATCTTGAGTACGTGAGTCCCTACTGAGTCTCGAACTCCCATCTTGCACTGAAACAACGCTTTAGTGATGTCGAACCTCTCTTGACGAGCCTGCCCTTGAAACATTTTCTTGAGGTGCTCGTCAATCTCCTTGCACCCCATGTTCTCATGTTGCTTCTGAAGCTCAGAGTTCATGGTGGCAAGCATAAGGCACTCGACATCCAAAGCATCGTCATTATACTTCTTATAAGTATCCTTCTCAGCACGGGAAGAATTCCCGGTCGGCACCTCGGGGGCTTCTTCTTCCAAGACATAGAGCTTTCGCTCTTACCTGAGAACAATTCTCAGGTTCCGATACCAGTCCATATAGTTTGTCCCGCTGAGCTTATCCTTCTCAAGGATGGCTCTCAGAGATAGCGTGGAGTGTGAAACACTTGCCATGGAATTCTACAAGAATTTATGCAGAATAAAATCAGTACCTAAATTTCAATTACAATTTATTCTAATCAGGACTTTAATTAAAATACTCCCACTATTTTATTCAAAATGATAGCCCTCACTAACAATTCGGAGAGTTCATGTGAGCTACTCTCTTAGTGGACAAGATCCGTATTACACCAACACAATGAGTCCGCTTTGGCGTTCCTCTCACGATGTGGTTATTTAGGTAGGCAACGCTTGCCAATTGCATCCTCATGCAATTCCTGTATGGTTGGTGAATAGCTCCTTATTCGCATCCATCATATGGTGCATGCCAACCCTATGCCTCTAGGCACTCAACCTTTGAGGTCACCTAGTTAAGCTGGACCCGATGTCGACAGTGGGATATCACAATTATCCGCTCGCACCCTTACCAAGATAGATTAATGCACCTTGCTTTGGCAAGCCCACATTTCATCGATCGAGGCAGGAAGAGTGTCATCCATCGGAAGGCATCCGAACACTTAATATTAAAAGAAGGGATTTCAATTTTAGGTTAACAATTAACCATGATCAACATTTGATCAATGTGTACATCCAAAGAAAAACAATTCTACACCACATGCATCCCTTATGTGCACATCCTTACACCATCAACAATTTGATAGAAGGAAGGGCTAAATCTGAACATCCGGAAATTTCCAAATCCTCAGATTTACATGCATTGGACAGAAGGCAAAGACAACTCAACTTAAGCAGTAGACAAGCTCATCTCTCTTCGTTGGATTCAAAATCCAAAACATACTCGAGGGATGGTTACTGCTAAGGAGACAACAATTTCTAACACTTAGAAATTCCACCGAAATTCCAATCGTTCTTGGCGAAGTGCCAAGACTAAATCTAGACATTTAGAACGCTTCTAAATCTCTAGGTTTACACGCACTGGAATGACCAAACTTCCAAAACAACAGTCATGGCCGAACCTCCCTCTGATACCACTGTTGGGTTATTCTATGGGGTTGGCACAACGCTTGTGCACGCAGCGGAAAAATAAAACATCAAGAAAAACCCAAAGAGATGTGGATCGGGCCATGAACAGTTGAATCAAGAAGTTAACAAAAACTAGGCAAAAATTACCTCGGTGGCGTTGAGTCACAACTCAACGGAGGAGCTCCAAACTTTATCTTCTTGCTAGTGGCGAGTTCTATGTGGAATAGTATCCACGTTTCTGCAGAAGTCCACACGAGCGGGAGAACGCCGAGCTTTCCGTCACACGGAAGATCCGGAAAGGAGAAGACCGCACCTCGGCTAATCCACGGGCTGCTAGGTCCGCGCCAGGAAGAGCAGCACCAGCGACAGTCGCCGGAGAAGAGGTGGCAGCGGAGCGAACGCGGCGGCGGAACACTTTCCGGCGGCAGGATCGGGATCGGCGGAACGATCGAGCGGAATCTTTCCGTCGGGGTCGATTCGCACAGTAGCCAAAAAGGATCTATGTCCGATAAAACCTAAGTGTTCTATTTATACTAGAGGTATAAATAAACCCAGGAAAATTGCTATCCGCAGACCACCCAGAACTAGGGTTCAGAATCGGCGAGAATGAATCGGTGAGAATCGGCGACAATCGACGAGAATCACTGAGCAGGTTCGGTGAGAATCATTCGACGAGTATCACATTGGATCGGCGAGAATCAGAGTACAATACTCGACGATTCTCGCCGATCGTCGAGCCACGCTCGACGACACATAATGATACTCGACGATTGTCGAGCCGCGGTCGACAACAATCGTCGAAGTAGTCGATCGTCGAGAATCAATCATTGATTCTCGACGATTCTCGTCGATCGGCGAGAATCAGGGAGACGATTCTCGCCGATCGGCGGGAATCTGAAGACTATTCTCGACTAATGTCTTTGACCCTCGGACGACGAACCTAACCAGCCCTTCAAGGCAACCTTTGCCCAACCCGATGATCCTATAAGGCAACAATTTGCCCATAACCCTATTCAGGTCGGTGATTGGTAACTTTTACCAACACAGTCAGTCATCCAATTTCTCCACATCTCTTATGTGCGACCCTGCAGGCTCATATTGCGTTGGCAGTGAGATTACATGTTTGACCACTTCCAGATCATCATGGTAACTCCAACACTTACTGCCCAAAGCGTCCACCCAAGTGATCCTTAAGAGTGTAACGACCCACTCTGCTAAGACCTAGTTGGCCGTCTTGTTCGGCTTGAATCACAACATTCAAATCACATTACAGAGTATTGCAGAAGCATTAACAGGAAACCACATCAAATATATATAACATTATATTTTTAACAAAACCACAAAAGGCCGTAGCCACTGTTTATACATAGAGCCCGTAGGCTATTCAGTATTATAACTAACAACTCCTTTCTCATACAACTCTGCTTGCTAGTATTTACGTCTCGAAACTCTAGAGATAATTGGGGTGCCTCTGCTCGAGTAGTCCTATCAACTGGTATACCGTTTTGTAGCAACTGGTCATTACAGTGCGCCATCTCCTGTAAATGGTTATTAAAATAACCGTTAGTCACAGAGCTAAGTGGAAACAAATCTCCTCCCCGGATCCATATCCTGGGGACGAGCTTACACCCCCAACAAAAGTAGATAGCCGAAGCATGAGAGAGTTAGTACAACATTTCATGAATAAGCTAGGAGCAAACAAAAAGAGGCGCAACATGATATAACTAGACTAGCAGCAGTAATATACGTCAGTTGAAATTTAGGCTCCACTTGCACAGCAGCATAGCAGGTATTCATAACACATACAAACAACGCAGGCAATCACAGCCGCTCACACATCACAGGCATTCACAGTCGCGTACACATCGTAGACATTCACAGTCGCGTACACATCACAGACATTCATAGCTATGTACACATCGCAGGCATTCTAAGCTGGGCACACATTGCAGCCATTCACAGCCGCGTACACATCACATGCATTCTTATTCGCGTACACATTGCAGGCATTCACAACCGCGTATACATCGCAGGCATTCACATCCGTGTACACATCACAGGCATTCCAAGCTGCGCACACATCGTAAGCATTCACATCCACGTACACATTATAGGCATTCAAATCCACGCATAATACCCTATGTCGACATAGTATGAACCGCTTTTGTTCCAGCAGGGTAGTGAGCCCTGCGGGCCTCACCGATGTGGCCGTCGGTGATAGTGTCCAGTCCTGCCACTTATAGGGGTGGTCGCACCATACAGCCCAGGACATAACGTACATCCCCGTGTACTCTTGGATGTGAGCAACATACAGCGATTCAACATTTTGGCCGACCAGCAAAGGAAACCCGATGGGGAAAACATAAAGGCAGGTTACCCGTGACACTCATCTCCCTGTCGCCTTGAGTCGCCGACCTTCCTGCACTGATACGAACGGTCTGCGAAAGGGACTGACCTGCCACAATTTACCGCAAGCAATTCACAAGCAATCTTTCAAACAATCATGCTAATATGCACTGGGTCTGCGACGGCCTGCCCTACTATACGTTAACATTCAGGCAATGAAGTTCAACTCAACTTTCGACAAGGAGCGTGTGAGCACTTTATTTGAGGTTAAATCCGGAGGAACACCTCAACTCCGGTTATCCCTAACTAAGGCTCAATCTTAGCAAACAACTGCTCGTTAAAGCAGGACCCGTACTTATGATAGTAAATTACAGTAATGAGAATGCAGTAATATAAGCTGCTGATAGTAAATACTGTATAATGAGATGTGACCAGTACGAAACTGGAGTACTACTGAAACAGAAGTACTAAACTGAAATGAACTTGACCAGTATGAGACTGGAATAGTACTGAATTGAAAGTACAGAACTGAAATGAACTTGACCAGTATGTGACTGGAGTAGTACTGAATTGAAAGTACTGAACTGAAATGAACTTGACCAGTACGAGACTAGAGTTGTACTAAATTGAAAGTACTGAACTAAAATGAATAAAGGAGCTGGACCAGTGCAAGACTGTAATAATCACAAAGAAAATGGTTAGTAGTTCAATCACTCTATCCAGGAGGCTTCAGTTCCATCTCCATTCTCAGGAGGATTCTTTGGGTTTCACCCATTATTAAGGTCCGATAACTATTCACTTGCACCCATTTCAATCACGGAATAATCAGATCAGGGAAGGCGTATTATGAGTTACATTTATATTATTCATCCGAGATAAATATCAATTCGATTGTTTGCGTCGGATCAAATCCGAGAATCTCATTAGAGGGCACATTTTTCCTCGAATTTCAACCTCGATAATCGCTTCCAACATATGAGGGAAATTCTTTACTCGAAACGGTGTTGGGAAATATATTAATCGAAGCTCGTACTTTCATCTTCCGAGTTCACCCCCAAATGCCCATGAATTATTTTTAAGAACGCGGCGCTCGGCGGTTTCACAAAAATCTCAAAATACACAGCGCTCGAGATCTTGCCATGATGACTTCCATCGATTACCCAATTGAACTTAATATTCAATATATATAAAGTGGTCGCGCGCTCCGATTTCCATTTTCGAAGAATTTGAGCGCATCGCGACCCTAGGCTCCAAAAATTGGAAAATCTTCAATTTTTATCCCAAGGTTCCCAAATTTTAATATAACCTTTAAGAGAGCCGAAAAAGAGCCTAGTAATTTTTTCAAAATTTTCCGAGCTATTTTGGGCCTCTAAATTGGCCAAATAATTTTATTTGGGCTTTTAAAAATATCAAATTAAATCCAAAAATTCCCAAAATTTTTTGTACACTTGCTTCATCAAGGGGAACAATTTTCATGTTCAAAACTTTTTCATCAGGGCTCTAGTTTAGCCTCAGAAAAATCAAAACCCATTTTTAATTATAAAATTATATTATTTATAAATATTATAATAATTATATTATATATATATATATATATATATATATATATATATATATATATATATATATATATTTATATATATCATCTCCTCCCCCCCCGCCACTGTACCGAAGGAAACGCCCCTTGCGGGTCTTCTCCGGCCGCCGGCTGGCCGTGTCTCCGCTCCCGGCCATCTGCCCGGGGGTGGGAGCTCCCTCCGGCGGTGGTCCGGGGGCCGACTACCGCCGGCCGCCGCCGGAGCTATTTTTTTCTTTTGAACGGGAAGGTGGAGGGTGACGGCGGTGGCGCTCCGGCCGCCGGAGCTTTCATGCAACGCGTCGGAAAGATAGGGAGGGAGGAGAGGAGAAGATTTCCACCTTGTTTGGGGTCTCCGGTGGCCTCTGGCGAGTTCCACCATTAATGGTGGTGGATGGTGGTGGAGCTTGGGTGGGTTGTTTTCGGCGAGCTGGAGCTCCGGCAGAGGGTGGTTCTGAGCTCTACTGAGGAGGAGAGGTGGTGTGCACCTCCTGAAGGCCAGTGGGCCATATTTATAGGAGGGAAAAGGCCTCTCCTCTCTTCTTATTCTTGGTTAAGCAAACCAAGAGGGTGAGTTTGGCCAACCCAAGCAAGGTCAAGCCCTCCAGCTGGCTTGGGGCATGTGTCCATCATCTAAATATACAGGTACAACATGTGTCATCATCCCAAGGTTTGGAGTTTGGCTTGGAGAAGGATGGAAGAGGTGGAGGCCTCTAATTGGCCCTTCTTCTTTGGCTTGGAGTTAGTACATCCCAAACTAAATTCAAGGGGCTAATGGCAGCTGTTGATTGGGGGAAAGTACATTTAGGTGTCATCCTTTGGAGGCTTGGAGCTTGCTTTGGGAGAGAGGGAGAAAGAGAGAGAAAAAAGGAGGATGGGCTTGACTTCTTGCTTTGGCCTAAGGCCATCCTCCTTGTTGGAATCCAGGCCCCATATGGGGTTGTGATTGGGCCGAAAGATGACCTACATGAGTGGCCACAAGTGGGGGGTAACTTGGAATTAAATTCCCTTAAGAAAATGGATTTTTAGGAAGTTTGACCAAAAGTCAACCATAGGGTGGGTCAACCCATGGGGGTTAAATTCAAAATAGGTCCAAGTCATCGGAGGTCGGGTCAAAGTTGGGGTGTCGTGTCACAATTGGTGTGCGCACGCTTTTCGGTGCACGACTGAGCTTGATTTGACCACAGTTTGACCACTTGTCATCGAAACTGGCCGGAACCAACATTGTTGACTTTGTATTGGCCATACAAATCTAATGCCATTGACCGGGGTCGAATCAGAGTTCGTTTGCTATTATTCAAAATCTGCGCGTCGCGGTGTGCTAAAATGGTCAAAACGCTCATAATCATTGTTAGGCTTCAAATTGCGACGCAACGAGCTCCGATATGTTTGTATCAACTACACGAAGCCATAGGCACTGACAGAACTTAAATCGAAGTTCTCTAGGTAATTATTCAAAAATCTCGTTCTCGCGACGTTCTGTGAGGAACGACCATATTCACCATATGACCTCGGAATTCAATGGAACGAGTTCCAACGCACTCGTATTGATTATACAAGGCCATAGGAACTGACAGAACTTAAATCGAAGTCCTCTAGCTCGATATCCAAATTTCTCATATTTGCGACGTTCTACGAGGATCAATCATATTTACCATATGACTTCAGTTTGCAATGAAACGAGTTAGGTTGCACCCGTACTGGTTATACGAGTCCAAAGCAACAAACAGAACTCGAATCAGAGCTCATTATCTCAAAATCCCCGAAATAAGGTCATCTCCTACCCATTATGAGTCTCGGCTAGAGGTTAGGGTCACTTTTATTGGGTCCACTAGGGTTTAATGACCCAATAAAAGTCGGGATGTTACACACTTGACATTTGGGGAATCACATACTAAATTAAGAGAAAATAATTTATTAATAGTTTTGAAATTAATATATGCTTGTCTCTTATGTCATTGGTCACCAAGAGACGCACTATCTTTAGCCAAAAAGCACACTAGCGTAGAAGAGTCTATGCAAATAAAATTTAAACAAAATATATTTCTACTACGAGCGCCTGATATAATCATTTCCAGATTATCTACCAATTTTATCAGGCACTTGTCTGCATGAAATTCTACTATCTATCCTTTATCGCAGAGTTGGCTTATGCTTATGAGATTGTGTTCCAATCCTTCAACATAAGCCACATCTGAGAAGGATAAGCTACCATTCGTAATCATACCGTAGCCTTTAGTAGTTCCTCTATCAGAACCTCCAAAGATGACTTTTGGCCCATTCATGACTGGAGAATAATTCTGGAGTAGGCTTCTAGTCCCGGTCATATGCCGAGAGCATCCACTGTCCCAGTACCAGATAAGAGTTTTGGTGGCCTTTGGAAATACCTACAATCACAAATCAGTTTGCCTTAGGAACCCAAACTCGTTTGGGTCCTTGGTCTCCAGTTAGCATACTTCCCTTACGTGTATTAACATTATGAGTGGTCTTTCTCACATTATTAACTTAAGGAGTAACATAATTTCTAAGGTTAAACCAGCAATCAATGACAAAGTGACCAACTTTGTCACAACACCAACAGTCAAATTTGTTGTATGTTTGCCTGAATTTCTCCTGCTTGACCTTTTGAGAGTGGTCTAGCAGGGGCAGCAGTTGGAGGTAGAAGCATCATGGTGATGGCATTCACATGGCTTCTTCTCATTAAGAGGCTTTTCCATAATGAGTTTTACTTTTGGTACTTTCTTGATATTATGACCAAGATTATAAGGGTCATAGCTCTAAAGAGTGATCTCCTCATAAGGTACATTGAAGACACTTTCGCCAAAATTCCGGGGATGGGTCCATCCTTGGTACCGAGACTTGGGCTCTACATAAGTAGGCCTAGCAAAGTGACCGTAGGAGGAATCAAGATCAAACTTGTTAGTTGGAAAGATAACCTTTTTGAAAGAAGTCTGATCTTGAGGATCTTTCCCCTTTTCCTTGGCCAAAGCTTTCTTGGCAGCCTTATTCTTCCGGTGAGCCTTATTTCTCCTAGAGGACTTACTAGGAGCATCAACATGGCCTAAGCCAGCACCTTTGACCTGAGCTGAGAATTCAACAGCAAAAGGAAGGACGGTCTTGGGTTTGGAGAAGCTTTCAACAAGTTTCTTTTAAGCAGCAAGTTGTTCTTCCAATTCTTTGATGATCTTCTCCTTCAGATCTAGGAGCTCGAGAACCTTATTATATTCTTCATTAGTAACATTGAAATTTTCTCTGAGTGAGTCCATCTTGGCGACTTCCTCTCTCAGAGTGCTCTCTTGAGCTTTGAGAGATTTAATCTCTTTGGCCATGAGTTTTCATGACTTTTGACATTTATCATAAGCCTTGATTAACTCTTTATATTAGGTCATGAGTCCATACTCATCATCAGAAGAGCTGTCCTCATGATCATGATCAGAAGCATCTGATTCAGAAAGAGGAGTATGAGAGTTTACCTTCCCAGTGTACCATGGTTCTTCTTCATCATCTATTTGTGCCATTAGCCCAAAGTAGGCTTCCTCTTCTTCACTTGACTCAGATGAGACAGAGTCGCTGAGAGTCTTTCCCTTCTTGGCTACTAGGCTTCTTTCAGTTCTCTTCTTATTGTAAGAAGATTTCTTCTCCTCTCTTTTTCCACCCTCCTTCTTCTTGTGAGGGCAATCAACAATGACGTGTCCTAGCTTATTGCAATAATAGCAAATAATATTAGAATGAATATGTTTGTTCTGTTTATAATGATACCTGTCTTGGCTACTTGACCCTTTCTTGTGTCAATCACCGTCATGATGTGATCTTCTGTACGAGACATCTTTGCCTCTCCATTGTTTCTTCTTGTTCAAGAATTTCTTGAACTGTCTTGATAGAAGAGAAAACTCTCCTTTTGATAACTTTGAACCTGAGGTGCTTGGCTCTGAAACTTCATCTTCACTATCTTCCTGTGCAGGAGCAGGTGATGCAACTTTGGTTTTCCTTGAGTTGTCTGTGATGGCGACGTTGTCCCATCATTTGCTCGTGATGATCGTGACCGTTTGATTTGTGGCGATGACGTACCGCCATTTGTTCATGATGTCGTTGTAGATGGTGCTGACGAGTTCTTTGGCGAGCTCCATGGCGACACCGGGTCCATGCATTATGTTGATCGTCGCCGCAACTGTATGTTTGAAGACTCGGATGGACGATGCCGCAACAATAATTTTGATGCACGCCATCGCCGCTACAACGCCATCACCGTGATAATTATTTTGCTACAACACCATCGCTGCTGCAACGCCATCGTCGCGACAATAATTTCGCTACAACGTCATTGCCGCTACAATGCCATCGTCGCGACAGTAATCTAATAATTATAGTATTATATTATATTTATTAATTTTCTTGTTGCATTGTTTTAATTTGAGAGGTTTTATTTCATGCATTTAGCTATTGTATTTGTTATATCATGTTTATGATGGGTGCATATAACCATCATGTGTTTATTTTATTTGAATGGAGGAGATTGAGTGGTGTAAGCTATAAAAGGCCATGTTTATGAAGGATTTAGGAGAAGAATGAAAAGAAAAAAAAATCTAGAATTCAAGTTTTGAATTTTCCCCCTCTTTCCTCTTTCCCTCTATGGCAAATTTTGGCCCCTCCTTATTTCTCCTCCTCTCTTGGCCGCCGGCCTCATCTTCTTCCCCTCTCCTCCCTCCTCTCGTCTTCTCCACAAAATCCTTTTCTCCTCTCCACTATGAGTAATAAATCAAAGAACTCCTCTCCATGAAGAATTCGGCCAACATCCTTTCCCCCTCCTTGGGTGATTTCGGTCAAGGACAACAACTTCGGCGATGACGAACCTTTTCCGACGTGAAGCAAGGAAGGTGGACGAGTTTCTCTCCGTTCGGCGTGACTCCGGCGGAGCCGTGGAAGAGCGAACCATTTTTCATCGGAATCATCTATTCCGATTGGGGTAACAAAAATTACTACTCTTGTGTGATTCCCTCTTAGATAGATCTTGTGGTTGTTTTCTTTGGCGTTGCTTCTGAACTTTTGAATTCATCGTGGTTTTGATCCGAACGATATTGTTATCTTCTTTTGATCTATTTTAAGTTCGTGAGGATTGACAGACCTCGTTTTCTTTTTGTTGGGAGAGATCTATCATTTCCGAATCGTTTAATTTTGGTGGATCTCTTTTGGTACAACACACGCTCGAACGGATCGGGTCGATCCATTTCGATTGAGAGAATATTGGTTCATCGCCTCTATTTGATCTATAAGGGTGTAGCGAACCCGTGCGTTAGCATTAGATTGATATTATTGTGAATCGGGTGCGCTGCGTTTAAATTGTGCGAGCGTAGAATTGAAACGAGTGAGAACAATTCGGTGTCTTTGTCCGTTGCGGCTCGTCAGGAGGCGTAGCCTGCATTAATTTGATATCAAAGCGAGGTTCTCGTCAATTTCCTAATTGGCACTCCTCCCCCTCTTCAAGTTAAAACAAATAAATTTCAAATTTTAAATTTCAAATTTCAGATTTCAAATTTCGAATTTCAAACTTCAAATTTCAAAATTTCAAATTTCAAATTTCAAAATTCAAAATTTAAATTTCAAATTTCAAATTTCAAATTTCAAAATTTCAAATTTCAAAATTCAAAAGTTCAAATTTCAAATTTCAAAATTCAAAATTTAAATTTCACATTTCAAATTTCAAAATTTCAAAAGTTCAAATTTCAAATTTCAAATTTCAAATTTCAAAATTTCAAATTTCAAATTTCAAAATTCAAAATTTAAATTTCGAATTTCAAATTTTCAAATTTCAAATTTTCAAAATTCAAATTTCAAAATTCAAAATTTAAATTTCGAATTTCAAATTTCAAAATTTCAAATTTCAAATTTCAAATTTCAACATTTAAAATTTAAATTTCAAATTTCAAATTTTAAAATTCAAAATTTAAATTTCAAATTTCAAAATTTCAAAATTCAAATTTCAAACTTCAAAATTTAAATTTCAAATTTCAAAATTCAAAATTTCAAATTTCCAATTTCAAATTTCAAAGTTTAAAATTTAAAATTCAAATTTCCAATTTCAAAAAAATCCAAAATTATGGCCTATGACGTTCACGTTTCCCGGTTGAACTTTTGGTATGATAAAGCCATGACTAAGTTTCCCCCTAGGCAATGCCACACTTGTCCTACTTATGACGGTTTAGGGTGTCCTAAATTTTTTAGGGATTGACTTAAGGGTATAGAACTTCATTTTAAGTGTTATGGATGGGATGACCCCCAAAAGATTCACTTTGCCCGAGAACGGTTAATAGGTCAGGCCCAGTTATTTTGGCTGAACGAAGAGCGTCGTGTTGGTGGTTATCAACATAATTGGCAGGCGATGCGTAGCCTCCTTTCAGATCAATTTGATCCCGCCTATCTCCGTACTACCAACACCGAGCCTGTGAGTGAGTACGACTTACTACATTATTGTCACACCGATCTAGACCTCACCTTTAGTACGACTTTGGAGATTGAGAAGCGCCGACCTCCTAGGAGAAAGGTTCACTCACGTCAGAAGATTATTACCTTTGAGTCTAGTGGCGTATCTGATCTTAGTTCTATTGCATGTCATCCCATGATTATGCCCATAGGACCTTTTGAGTCTCCCCGTGAGTTTCCTGCTCCAGTTATTGAATCCTCCGATGAGTTAAAGGAAAGGCTTAGGATGGTGCCCGTCACTGAGGATGAGGCTGCTGTCCCTGACGATTATAGTGACGATGAGGATATTGGTTACCCTAGTGACCTGGATGAGGATTCCACCATTGAGGAATCATCCCTACTCCCCCTCGACGACATTTTGGGGCCTACGGTTACTCCTGCTGAGATTACACCTGAGTCGGCTGGCAATTTACCTGATGATGAGAGGTTATTTAGTAGTGACTTAGGAGATGATCTGTTCGGACTCGAGCTGGATCTTTTTAGATCGAGATATATTGAGGACTGTTCTGATGATTTTGATATATTGGACGTTCCGACTGATTGGGAAGACTTACCGTTGGTGAACGAGTTATGCTTGAATGATTTTAGTACTATGAGCCCGAACGATATTTCTTAAATGCAAACACCTTTATCTGACGTTCCCAATTTAAAGCTTCCGTCGGGCTCAATTCTACCCTTGCCTGAGACCATAATTGATTCTAAATTAAATAACTTGGATAGTGTGTCAGAAGAAATTATAAGCAAAGAAGTTGCATTATTGGACGACTTTTTGGATTGTACCCCGAGTTTGATTTTACCGACTCGTCCCCTTGACCCATTGACTCGACGTACTGATCATTTGGTACATGAGTGTGGTACGTTTGATTTCAGGAGTTCTATAGTGCCCTCTGGGTTCATTCTGCCAGTTCCCCAAATGAGGTCCCGTTAGTGCCCCCAGATCTCGTATCATTATTGCCGACCTATGACCCGACCACTGATTCTGAATTACATGATATATCTAATGAATTGGTAGACATGTCAGACGAATTTTCTGTAAGGGCGAATCCATTGTTTGAATTTTCATATGACTTTAATGGTTTGCACCCGGAGGATTTTACTTGGACGATAAATCTGTATTTTGACATTGGGCATGACTTAGCCCCTCCTCCAGAATCTATCGATGCTCCCATTCCTGAGATCTGTACTGCTACTGATGTCGTGATTTATGAGTTGGAAGAATGTCCTAGCGAGAGAGTTATATTTTTGGAAGACGACATAGTAGTAGACCCGGATGAGCGTCCCCTGATGCTAACTCCATTGCGTGAATTTAAATACAATCTTAACTCTCTCCCGGTTTTAGCTTTACCGACTCTCCCTCCTGATATGTTGACCCGACTAGCGGATCCTTTCGGACATGAGTTTATTTTGCCTGCTTTGAGTCATGTTATTTTACCATCCATGCTGGACCCTCCTTGGGACATGTCTCGTAGTGTGATAATAGATTTCGTGTTTGGTCATGATGAATGTCTCATTAATTTGGTAGCCACTCGACTTTCTAAAACTAACCAAATCTATGAGAGTACGTTAATGATGTGGCCATCTTTTGTGCCACCGGATCGCATTCCGTTGGTACCACCAGATCTCGTTGGGTTGGTGCCACCATATGTAGTTCCGCTAGTGCCACCCTATTACTTTCCGTTGGCGCCACCATATTTAGTTCCCTTGGTTCCATCTCAAGTAGTTCCGTTACCGCTATTTTACATGTCAAGTCTGCCTGCAATAGTATTTGCCGCACACGTTTTCAATTTACATATGCACATTCATGAAACGTTAACCGCCCAACATGCATTTTATAAATCTAATGCTAATGTACATAGAAGAGTATCTCACTTTAATGTTGATGATTTGGTCTTGGCGCGTCTCATTCCTGAACGGTTGCCTTCGGGCTCCCTAAAAAAGTTAGCGAATTGGCGAGCTAGTCCTTTCCGAATTTTAATGAAGTTAGGAGAAAATGCTTATCTTTTGGAGATACCCACCGATTGGGGTATATACCCCATTTTCAATGTTTTGGATTTAACGCCTTATGTTTCTCCACCACTTGACTTATCTGCCTCTCCGTTCATTTCGTCCACTATGTTTTCTAATGGGTTGAGGGGTGAGCTGGGTCGTGGATCGCGATCTCTTACGGTTTCCACTTGAGGTATGTTGAATGTTGATGTTGAAACTTTTCCACCTTCTTTGACTAATGCTTTTTCAAGGTTCCCGAAGACCTTCTTTTTGTCTGACAGGTGTTATTTGATGTGGCATGACCATGCTATTATAACTTGGATTATGGGGCCAGATTTGCCCCATGTTGCTGCTGCTTTCGACTGTTCTCCCCTCACGGGCCACTCATCGATGATGAGTAATTTTGAGTGGGGGAGGATTCATGGCGACGTTGTCCCACCATTTGCTCGTGATGATCGTGACCGTTTGATTTGTGGCGATGATGTACCGCCATTTGTTCATGATGTCGTTGCAGATGGTGCTGACGAGTTCTTTGGCGAGCTCCATGGCGACGCCGGGTCCATGCATTATGTTGATCGTCGCCGCAACCGTACGTTTGAAGACTCGGATGGACGATGCCGCAACAATAATTTTGATGCACGCCATCGCCGCTACAACGCCATCACCGTGACAATTATTTTGCTATAACACCATAGCTGCTACAACGCCATCGTCGCGACAATAATTTCGCTACAACGTCATCGCCGCTACAACGTCATCGTCGCGACAATAATCTAATAATTATAGTATTATATTATATTTATTAATTTTCTTGTTGCATTGTTTTAATTTGAGAGTTTTTATTTCATGCATTTAGTTATTGTATTTGTTATATCATTTTTATGATGGGTGCATATAACCATCATGCGTTTATTTTATTTGAATGGAGGAGATTGAGTGGTGTAAGCTATAAAAGGCCATGTTTATGAAGGATTTAGGAGAAGAATGAAAAGAAAAAAAAATCTAGAATTTAAGTTTTGAATTTTCCCCCTCTTTCCTCTTTCCCTCTAAGGCAAATTTTGGCCCCTCCTTGTTTCTCCTCCTCTCTTGGCCGCCGGCCTCATCTTCTTCCCCTCTCCTCCCTCCTCTCGTCTTCTCCACAAAATCCTTTTCTCCTCTCCACTACGAGTAACAAATCAAAGAACTCCTCTCCTTGAAGAATTCGGCCAACATCCTTTCCCCCTCCTTGGGTGATTTTGGTCAAGGACAACAACTTCGGCGACGACGAACCTTCTCCGACGTGAAGCAAGGAAGGTGGACGAGTTTCTCTCCGTTCGGCGTGACTCCGGCGGAGCCGTGGAAGAGCGAACCATTTTTCATCGAAATCATCTATTCCGATTGGGGTAATGAAAATTACTACTCTTGTGTGATTCCCTCTTAGATAGATCTTGTAGTGATTTTCTTTGGCGTTGCTTCCGAACTTTTGAATTCATCGTGGTTTTGATCCAAACGATATTGTTATCTTCTTTTGATCTATTTTAAGTTCGTGAGGATTGGCGGACCTCGTTTTCTTTTTGTTGGGAGAGATCTACCATTTCCGAATCGTTTAATTTTGGTGGATCTCTTTTGGTACAACACACGCTCGAACGGATCAGGTCGATCCATTTTGCTTGAGAGAATATTGGTTCATCGCCTCTATTTGATCTATAAGGGTGTAGCGAACCCGTGCGTTAGCATTAGATTGATATTATTATGAATCGGGTGCGCTGTGTTTAAATTGTGCGAGCGTAGAATTGAAACGAGTGAGAACAATTCGGTGTCTTTGTCCGTTGCGGCTCGTCAGGAGACGTAGCCTACATCAGTATGCCATCAGTGCAACAGACTTCTCCTTGGATGAACATCGACTTTTTGCTTCTTCAGCTTTTCTTGAATTGATTTGCAGCTCATAGGACATAAGCTTTCCAAAGAGATTCTGATGGTCAGTATCTTCCAGCTTACTAAACTCCTGGATAGCACAGACTTTGTTGTCCCATTCCTTAGTCAGGACCTCAGAAACTTATCATTCAACTCTCCATTAGTGAAGACCCGACCATATACTCTTAGGCCGTTAACAATCTTGAAGAAGCTTTCAAAGGTATCAGCTATTGAATCCTTGGGACCTTGTCGGAATGCTTCATATTTTTGATTCAGTAGGGATCTTCTATCATCCATAACCTCTTCAGTACCTTCCATCAAGATAATAAGAGACTGCCACATTTCCTTGGCGGATTGAAAGTGAATCAGTTTCTACAACATAGAATCATCGACTGCACTTGCGATGATATTTTTGGCTTTCTTGTCTAAAGAGACAAGTGCAATCTCATCCTTAACAAGATCCATTAACTTCTTAGTAACTTTATTGGTGGGATCAATAGTGGAGATGGTCATAGGAATATAAGGACCTTCTTCAACAATCATGAAGATCCTTGGATCCACTGTTTCCATGAAAAATTTAATCCTTTCTTTCCATATGAGAAAGTTGGTCTTTGTGCACAAAGGAAGCTTAGCAAAATCCTTGGCTTTGTCCATGCTTGTATATCCCAAAAGACAACTTGGGGCAGATTTGTTCAAGGTGTTAACCTTTTTATGAACAACCTCCCTCTGATACCAATTGAAAATGTTTAAGTTGTCTATCTAAATCACCTAGAGGGCGTGAATAGGTGAATTGTGCGTGTTTTTGCGGAATAAAAATTTAGTGAGCGATGCACAGAGAAATAACCAAGCATTCACAAACGACACCAAGAGTTATAGTGGTTCCCCGACCTTGGGTACATCCACTTTCCACCTCACCGATCTAGCGACGCACTAGACTCGACTACTCCACTAATCTCAGATTGAAAACAATCCTACCACTCGGAACAAAGTTCCTACAACTCGATCCGAAAACAGGATCTACACTCAGAAGAGAAAACTTCCTACAAATAACTCGGAGAACAAAGCTCCAACACTAGGAGAAGATTCTCCTACAAGGATAAAATGAATATAAAGAAATACAAACAGTAATTTCTCAGATCTGAAAACTTCAGCCTTTCTTCTTCCTTGAACTTCGAGGCTCTGTCAAAATTAATTTGGAGAAGACTCGGCTAGATTTCTGGATCTGAAAATTCTGGACTCAGCAAGATCAAGGAGAGAATCTGTCGATTGTAGAATATCTTGATCTTTGAATCACTTGCTCCGAATCTCTAGATCAAAAGCGTATCAGCAAGAATGGTGATGAACAGCGACAGTTCTCGATTTAAAAAGTGAATTTCTGATTCAGAATGCTTAGAATTTCTTCTTACGGCTTCTTCTAGGGTTGGTCAATTATGATAAGACCTTTTATAGGACTTGCCTAACGGTCATAATCATAATAAATGATAGCTACGTGGACCAATCACGTGCTAATTAAATTTGAAAATCCGTCTGACCGGACTTAGAAAGTTTACCAAATAAATGTTTCCTTGTCTACTTCCAGTTAAAATAGTTTGGTTATTTTTATCAATGATAGAACAGGTAGAAGGGTTAAAGTGCACCTGATAACCGTCATCACATAATTGACTTATGGAGATGAGGTTATGCTTCAGTCCACTTACATATATCACCTTTCTGAATGTGACAGCTCCTATTTTTTACTTCTCCCACTCCTTCTGACTGTCCGCATTTTGAGTCACCAAAAATGACTTTTGGCCCCAGCTTGGACTTATAGTTGAGTAGGATGTCCTTGCTGCCAGTCATATGCTTGGAGTAGCCACTGTCCAGGTACCAAGTTTCATTTACCCCTGGACACTTTTTCACCAGCAATGCAAACAGTTAGTGATTTTTGACCCAGGTTACCTTGGGTCCTTTGTATGGCTGATAAGAGAAACTAGAAATAACAGAAAATTCTGGCTGGGATTTATATCCTAGGGGGTGGTATCTCCTAGGTGGAATGGTCCAGTCAGCTAGGGGATTAAATGATTTCCTAGAAGTATTTAAGTTTCTGTTAAAGTTATAGTTTTGGTTAAGTCTTCCTGGGTTCGATGAATTTATGTAAGTTCATCGACCAGAGTTCGATGAATTGGGTTGAGATCGTCGATCTCTGCCCAGAGAATAAACATGTTCATTCTCTGCGCCCCACGTTCGTCAATCTCTGCTGATGAACCATACAAAGTTTGTCGATCGCAGTTAGACGAATAATAATAACTATAGTTGGCGTTCAGAGTTCGTTGATCGGGGTTCGACGAACTGGCCCCTTTTCGTCGATCTGAGGTCGACGAAAATTGCTGGACTTTGTTTTTAATGGGTGTTTTCAGTTTTTCAATGTTGTCCTTAGTTTTAATTTGTTCAAGGATTTTATTTACTTTATATACTTTATCAGTATTCTTCTTTCCTTTCTCAGAAATAAAATTTATGGGTTGTGACAAGTGGTTTTTCTGAATAATAGTTGGTTCACTAGATAATGCACCTAATCCTAACTTACTTTCATTAAATCTAGCATTAGATATGTTGGTGATTACTGCTAGTTGATTGTTTCTACCATTTAGTGATTCTTCTAGCTGTTTTGCCTTATTTAATTCACCTTTCAAAAGGGTGATTTGTTCACTAAACGTATCTATTTCATTTTTCAATTTAGTGTTTTCTAATACTAAGCTATCATAGTTAACTTGCTTATCTCTAAGAAGTTTGATTTCCTTCTCATAGTTGATTAAATCTAAACACATGATTTTAAAATCTGATTTAAACGATTATGAATTATAATCAAACCATGATAATACCTGATCAGCTTCTGATTCAGAAGCTTCCTCATTTTCTGAATCTCCTTCTTCTGAGTTGCTTCTTGAGGCATCAATTGCCATGAGACAAACCTCTTTTGCTCTTTCTTCTTCTTCATCTTCACTGGAGCTTGAAGATGTTGACTCATCTTCAGTCTCACTCCAAGTCTCAGCTACGAACCCCTTTTCCTTCCTCTTGTGTTTGCTGGAAGAGGGTTTGTTGGTGAACTATTTTCTGGAATCCTTCTCCTTTTATCTTCTCTTTTCTTTCTTCTAATTCTCTGGACACTCAGAGAGGAAGTGCCCAGGCTTTCTGTATCTATAACACACCACTTCCTTTGTTGGTGTCTTATCATACTTTGGCCTATCATCTTTTCTTGATGACTTTCTTCTGAAGTCTTTTCTAGCCATCTTGAAAAATCTCTTAGCAAAGAGACTTATAAGTTCTTCATTTGATGTTGAAGATTCATTTGATGTTGAAGACTTATAAGTTCTTTGTTCAGTAGCCTCCCTTGTCTTTACTAACTGCTCATAAGACTTTTGTTTACCCAATAGAGATTCAGTTGAAATCTCATTTAAGCATCTGGCCTCCTTGATGGGCCAAATTCTTGTGTCCCATGAGCTTGGGAAGTACATCAGAATTTTGTCATTCACTTCAGTGAGAGTGATGACCTTGTCCAGAGTTTTTAGCTCATTAATAATTAAGCTTAGTCTGTTATACATCTCTGAAACTGTCTCAGCTTCCTGTTTCTTGAAATTCTCATATTGGGATATGAGATTTGATCTCTTATCCTTCCTTTCATCAGCTGATCCATCAACCATTTGGTTTAGGGAATCCCAAATGGCTTTTGCTGATGTGCACTCAGCAACCTTCTGGAAAATGTCATCAGACATTGTTTGTGCCAATATGTTCATGGCTTTTGCATCTGCCATCTTGGTTTTCCTATAAGTATCATTATAGTCTGGAGGAGGGACGACAGTCATATCTGTAGAAGTGGTTGGAGGAGCAGCAGGTGGTGAAGGTACTCCTGTTAAGATGGAAGCAAAGATATCTTCATCAATAGAATTCATATATAGCTTGATTCTTGCCTTCCAGATTCCAAACTTTTGCAAGTTGCAAACTGGAGGTCTGGTGCTTGCATAATCTTTATTCTGTGTCATGGCTGTGTTTCTAAGTTAAATGTGAATAAAGTGATGTGCAGATCTAACTCAGGATCTTTGGTTCAAGGGTTAACTTGTCCAACCAAAGGAACCTTGCTTAGATACCAATTGAAAGTGAGGGTTAGGTCTACAATACTCTAGAGGGGGGGGGGGTGAATAGACTATATTTAAAATTTGTTAGGTCCCAATAAAGGTGCTGTTACAGCTTTTACTGTAAACTGAAAATGTGCAGTAATTAAGAAACTGAAAAACAAAAAGTAATAATCCTAATCACAGCCACACAGTAAGAATAAAAAGAAATAGGCAACCAGACGACACAAGAAATTTATAGTGGTTCCCCAAATCTGGGTAGTCCACTCTTCTACCACCCTTGGTAGGAATCCACTCAGGTTTTTGATCAGGTGCCTGACACCAATGGGTTTTGATCAGATCCCCAAAAACCAACTCAAGTCTTTTGGTTAGGAGACTTGCAACCAGAAATCACTTTTGAAGGGAGATGACAACCCTTTATACAAGAGGGGGTGAGAGAGTGATTATGTCTTCTCTTTCTCAATAAACTGAGAAGACTTATGTGGATTGATGTTTAGCAAAAGCTCCCCCTGATTTATTGAATGGTTCAGGAAGATTTGGAAGCTTTGCTGTAGGGTGATAGGTCTTCAATCAGAGTTCTTGACAAGCAGTGATGCAGGAGCTTCTTGAATGATTTGATATCTGTTTTCCTTGGAAGTCCTGGAGAGAATATGGAAGAAAAAAACTCTTGATATTGTATGATTGTTCTTCTTCTTCTGAATGAAGATTACTGCCTGTCACTGTAAGCTTCAGTATGATTTCTGTGTAAATCTTTTCTGCTGCTGTATGAAATCTTGCAGTCAGTCTATGCGTGTCACTATGTTTTTCTGACTGAGTATGTTCTTGTGCTTGCCATAGATTGTCGATCTTCTTTTCTTCTATCTTTTCAAAAATTTGAATCATCTATAATTAATGCTGTCGCCTTAAGAATAATCAGCATTGAATCATTTTCTCAACTGTCTCGTGGAAAGTCGGCAAGTAATATTCCTGAAGAAGACCGTAATCAATGCTCCTTCTAATGGATACATTCAGAGAATGTAGAGCATTAATTACTCAGGAATTTCCGCATTAGAATGGGGACAGAAGGCCGAAAATGGCTAAGTCTAAAGTCGTCAAACAGTTGGCAGAATTTGTCGAACTGAATTACCAATTCGTTGAGCTGAGATATTGAATTCGTCGACCAGACAACTTCTTGTTCGTCGAGCTAAGTTCCAAGAACGTCGAGCTGATAACAGAGCAGCAAGCTTCAGAGCCTTTGCCTTTTCTGTCTGAAGTTCGTCGAGCTGAGTTTGTAACTTCGTTGACTGGAGTTCAGCAAACATTCTGGACTTAGTCGAGTATTTTGTGTTGACTGATATTCTGTGTGTCGACATGAATCTTCTGGTGTCGACACAGGTGGGTGTCGACTGATTAGTCTTGGTGTCGACACAAGTCTTCTGGTGTCGACATAAGTTGGTGTCGACACATGCTTTCTGGTGTCGACATAAGTTTTCTGGTGTCGACATAAGTTGGTGTTGACACATGCCCTAAGTGTCGACACAAATCTTCTGATTCCAGAATTCGTCGAGTAGAGTACTGAGTTCGTCGACCTGAGAAGTTGACTTCGTCGACCTGAGAAGTGGTGAACTTGAGATCCAAGTTCGTCGAGCTCAAAATCTTGTTCGTCGACCAATATCTGAAGTTGGACTTAGAATAATCTGGAGTTATCCTGACTTTAGTTTGTTGAAGTATCCAAGTTTTCATCGACAAGAGAATGAAGATCATCGAGCTCAGCTCAGAGAAATATTTGGAGTTCGTCGAGCTGAGAACATCTTTCGTCGACCTGAGTTCGACGAACGTCGAACTCATTTTACTTAGTCTTGAAATCTTCTAAGTCTTGAGTCTCTGATAGTCTTGTTGATAGCTGGTCCATCTGATATTGACTCTAAGGACTTGGCCTAGACTTCTAGGACACAACTTTGACCCTGGCTATACATGTTGGGTCACATCCTAAGTTAGAGAACCTAGCCCAAATCAACTAGGGATCCAATATATTCCAATGTGGAGTGTGCTCTGGAGCTTCTGTATGGGTCACGACCACCTATTACGCCCTTGACCTGAAGGTCACGCCCGTGACAGGAGCGTGTAAAGTTGATTTATCCAACTTTCTCCGTTTCATTTCCTGATCAGTTCTGTAAGCTCCAATTTGATTGTGGCCACTCAGATTTATCTAAAATAAGAAAACAAAGTAATTAATTATAAATTTTAGTAAAAATTAACTAGAATATAACTATTTATTCAATAAAAACTATACTAAAATAACTATAAATATTGACTTATCATCCTCCCACCTCGTCCAAAAATCTAGGGCGCACATACAAAGCATATCTTCCATCATTCTATTTACACTCTCAGTCCGACCATCCATCTGGGGATGAAAGGTCGTGCTGAATTTCAGCTTGGCACCCAACAGTTGATGAATAAGCTTCTAATCATTCAACGTGAAACACCCATCTCGATCACTAACGATGTTACGGGGCACACTGCGCAATCGTACGATCTGTTCAACATAAAGTTTGGCTAACTTTTCTATTGAATTGTCCCTTCGATTCGGAATGAAGTGTGCTACTCTTTTCAACCGGTCCATGATCACCTAATTGGAATCGTTCCTGCATTGCGATCTCGGCAAACCGTGCATGAAATCCATAGATATATTATTAAATTTCAATTCTAGTATTGGTAATGATTTCAAAAAACCACCTAGTTTTTGACATTCAGCTTTCATGAGGGCGCAAGTTTGGCACTTTTCCACATAAAGTGCCATGTCCTTCTTCAACCCTGGCCACCAAAACAACTTCTTCATGTCTTTAAACATTTTTGTGCTCCCTGGGTGGATTGTGTACTTGGTAAAATATGCCTCGTACATCAACTCCTCTCGCAATTTTTTAACATTTGGGATGCACAATCGACCATCCTTCAACAAAAGAACGTCGTTCAACGAGAATTGGGAATTTTCCCCATCCACTATCTCCTCCATATTGCGCTTCATGCTCTCGTCAAGATCCAATGCCTGTCGAATCCTATCCGCGGGGTCATATTGTACCTCCGTCCAGTTAAAGCATGCTTCCATGCTCATCCCCTCGTCAACACAAGAGATGTCCAAAGCCTCCAACTCACAAATTAGGCGATCATCATGCATCTGTAACTAATTTGCTCGTGTTAGAGCCTTGCGACTCACTGCATCCACAACTACATTTCCCTTCTAGTGAGTGCAATGAATCTCGAAGGTGTAGTCCCCAAGTAACTCCATCCACCTTAGCTGTCGCATCTTCAGATCCTTCTGATGCAACAAGTATTTCAGGCTCTTAGAGCCTGTAAAGATGTCAACATTTACGCAATACAAATAGTGTTGTCATAGCTTAAGAGCGAATATCATGACTGCCAATTCCAAGTCGTGAACCGGATAATTCCTCTCATGTACTTTCAGTTGCCAAACTCCTCTAAATTTACAGGTATAGAATTAAAGATGGATAACTAACCATCAAGGGCACTCCTTCTACTACTCAAGAGGAAGATGATGGTGTGCTCATCTCAGAAGAAGATCCAAATACACAGGACATGGGTAAAGACCAGCAGGATCCAGCCATTGAAGTTCATGATACTGAAGATAAAATGCCAGCAATTGTTAGGCATTTATGGGATCATCCCAGAGATCAAATCACAGGTGATGCAAGCCAATGTATTACAACAAGGAGCAGAAGCCTCAACACTGCTATATATTCAAGCTTCTTATCTTAAGTTGAACCAAAGAGGTTTGAAGATGCCAACATAGACCCATTTTAGATTGTGGCTATGCAAGTAGAACTGAACTAGTTCAAGAGATGCAAGGTTTGGAAGCTGGTTCGCAGACCATATGGACATAACATCATTGAGACCAAGTGGATCTATAAGAATAAACTTGATGAGAATGGGATTATAACCAAAAATAAGGCTAGATTGGTTGCCAAGGGATAAAGACAAGAGTAAGGTATTAACTTTGATCAAACCTTTGCACCAGTTACTAGAGTGAAGGCAATATGATTATTCCTTGCATATGCTACAAAAAAGGGTTTAAGGTCTACCAAATGGATGTTAAGTCAGCTTTCCTAAATGGTAACCTAAAAGAGGAGGTCTATGTTGAGCAACCCTCAGATTTTGTTAATACTAACTTTCCTAATTATGTATTTATTGATGCGGAAAATAAGAGCTTCTGCTGGATTGCTTGAGAGTGGAGCACGATCGATCCGGGATGCGGGGATGGAGGAAAGGAGGATGATGATCCGAGTTCGGTGATGGCTGGGAGGTTGATTAGGAACTGTCAAGCAGACGGTTACTTTGATAGTTAGGTTTGCAATTTGATGCCGAGAGGGGTGCGTTGAGAAGAAGAGGGGGCCGCTAGCAGCGGGAACAGTAGAGTTCACCCGCCGCGGCTTAAATGGCACTCTTTTAGCGGGTTTTCCTTTTATTAATATTCAGTGTTACAGCTTGAGTTGCACCTTTACATGGAAAGCAAATAAATGGTACAAAAGGGGGAAGTTAGCGGGTAAGGAAAGAAGTTGCTAGAAGGCCACGCAGACTGAGTAGAGAGGTTGGCAGACCGCGCAGATAGCTGATCCCGCAGCTCGCTGGATTAAGCCGAGCGAACTGTGTGATCAGGCAGAGAGAACTGTTGAGGCGGCGCGGACTGGGTAGTTAAGTCTACAGGATCTGATGCCTTGACCTTGTCAACGATTGTCCTCATGCATGTGTCCCCCCGAATTTGAGGTATGGGGGGATATTTATAGGCCAGAGGAGGTAACGGCTTTTGGTAATGTCACCCCTGGTGAGTCGGTGAATTGTGCGAGTAGAACAAGGATTCCGGCGAGCCCGCGCCAGGTCGCACGGTTAGGGACTTGTCTTCTGGAGCTGATTTGCTGTTGGAAGAATAGGACGAGTCTGCCTCTACTGTACTAAGCGAACCCGTGCTGAGTTATGCGAGCTGAAGAGTTGTCTACCCCTTGCTAGGAAGAAGCGGGTGCTGGAAAGCTGAGTGGCGGACTGCATAGTGAGTCCGCCTCTGCTACAGGAAAGCGTGCTGGTGGAAAGCTAGAGGTCTAAGCGGCGGACATGATGAGTCTGCCTCAGCTGGAGGCTTGTCGCTGGGTTAGAGGTTGGAGACATGGCAGACTGAATAGAACAGGTTGCCTTCCTACTAGAGGAGTCCTACTACATGAGGACTGAAGGGTTGGCCTCCCACTGGGTGCCATGGCGGAGTAAAGTATAGTCTACTGAATGTTGTGCGGGTTGACGGAGAATGGGAGCAGTCCACGCTTCATGGGCGGACTGAGATCGAGTCCACAAACTGCTAGCAGACGAGAGCTGGACTGGGCAACCTAGTGGACTGAAGAAGCAGGCCACCCCGCTGTTGAAGTCCGCCTCCTATTAGATGGACATGCTTGTCGCCCCTATTGGGCGGCCTGGAGGTTGTTGCCCTCTATTGGACGACCTAAAGGTAGGTCACCGACTGTCGAGCGGACTGAGGTGGAGTAGGTCGCACCCGCTGGTGGGCGACTTGGAGAGTTGTCGCCTGCCCGGCGACCTAAAGCCCATTGCGTATTGTTGGGAGACTTGGAGGCAGGTCGCCTGGCGATGTGGCGGTTTGCCTTGCTTGTTGTATGACCTGCAGGAGTGGGCTGAAGAAGACAGTAACTCCTACCGAGTATGCGCTTCTTGGCGATCTGGGCGGATAGCAATTCGGGCCCGCCATTGAGTTGGGTGGTCTGCACCTATTATAATAGAGAACCATATTGTGGTTAGCTGATCTAACCACACGACTTACAGGGTGGACTGAGGAAGCAATCCGCATACCCTGCAGAACAAGCGGCTACGACGCGACCTCGGCGGTCAGACCGGGGAGACTGCCCTAGCCAAGCAGCCTGGGCAGACAGAGAATTCTGTCCGCCCATCCTTAGAGGACTGGTCACGACCTCCAGGGGGAACCTAGAGCAGGCCGCGAGTTGCAAGCTGGCTACCTTTGGAAAGATCACCGATTTTTGGGTTAACATAATCCCCGAACTTTTTAAGTCCCAAGGGAACATCGAAAAAGTAGGAGACCCACGAAAATTGTGATCCTCCCCTCAGAAAAGTAAGAGGTAAGGATAGATAGAACTTGATGTCTCTCTTTAGAAGGAGTTTGCCAATACCTATCTTTTTCCTACAAAGGAAAAGTTAATGCAGACGAAAAGAGAGGTACATCTTGTGTGTACCAGAATTGCTTTTGCCAAATGAAGAAAACATGAATGTATTCCAGTGAGCTCTGCAAAGCAAAGATGAGAAGAAGGCACAGAATAATAATAACTTGCAAGTACCTGATGGAGGTTTGCAAGCACTGTTAACCTATGCAAAAGGAAGAGTAAGCAGTAGCGGTGAATGTAAAGTAAATTGCAAGTACCTGAATTTAACTCACAAATATCTGCTAATATCCACAAGAAAAGAGTAAATGACATATATGAAATAAGCTAAGTTGCAAGTACCTGGAGGGAACTCGCGAATATCTGCTAATCTCTGCAAGGAAAGAGTTAGAAGCAAATATAAAAGAAAACTAAGTCACAAGTACCTGGAGGGAACTTGTGAATATTTGCTAATCTATGCAAGAAAAGAGTTAGAAGAAGATATGATAGGAAAGTAAGCTGTAAGTATGTAACACCCCTATCCGTCACATAGCATATAACAGTAGGTCCGGCCGGGGCCCGATGCCATAAACCACAGACAGACCGAAGGGTGATGAAATGAAACCATCCTTCCAATAACAAACATCCTACATAGAGTACATTCTAGCTGAAGAATTTTAAGAGTTGCAAAGAAAAGAACCCAAGCCAATAGCATGAATGTCCACTAAATACCCAAATTAGGAATGAGCGTACAAAATACACAAAGTACTTGGCATTATGGTCTTACAAGAGTTTACATAAATAAACAGTGTCTTCCAAACATCGACACGCAGGCCGATCACACATGAGTATAACAAGTAAACGTTCGCATTGGCCTTCGAGGGCCGGCTCAACAACCCGGGTGAAAGAATTGGTTTCAAGATGTCCTAAACACCTATAGGGGGGTGAATAGGTTCAATTCTATTTTCTTAAGGCAGATAATATTTTTACTGTTAGATCACTTATTCAGCAATTTACACAGCACAGATAAAAGAAAACACAACCAACACCAACACAAAATACACACAATTTTATAGTGGTTCCCCAAGTGATGGGTATATCCACTTTACCCCTTCGCATATCTAGCAGTATACTAGATTCACCCCAACTTACTTCTTCTTCCTCATATCCTCAGATCTTACAACTCAGAATGGTTCCTACAACTCAGACTTCAGCAAGTCCTACAGATCAGATCCTCTCAGAGAATCCTACCGCAGAGTGAGTCCACACTCCTATAACTCAGGCATTCAAACCCTACCTCAGCCTCTTTCACCAGGCCTACAACTCAGGAAATCAAGCCCTACCTCAGCCTCTTCCACAAGTCCTACAACTCAGGCAATCAAGCCCTACCTCAGCCTCTTCCACAAGGCCTACAACTCAAAGAGAAAACTCTCCTACCTCAGGCACTCAGCCCTACCTCAGCCTTTATAGATTTAGGCTTACAACTCAGAGAGATAACCCTCCAACACTCAGATCTGTAAAAGATCCTACAGAAAAATTGAGAGTAAAAAGAATAATTCCTTCACCCAAGTAGAAAGAGAATGGGTAGAAGGTCTCTTGGTCAGTTTTTGATAGATCTGACTGCTTTAGATCCAACCTGTCTTAGCTTCTTCAAAGCTTCTTGAATTTAAACAAAGTAAGGTTGATCTTCTTGTGAAGTTGGAGATGATCTTCAATCCGGCTTCCTTCTCCTTTTCAAATGTGACTCTGAATTCTTCTTGCAGACTTGTTCAGGATCTTCCAGATACTTTTTGATTTCTGGATGAAGACTTCTCTTCTTCTTCTTCTTAGTTGTTCATCTCTCTTAGATACTTCCAGCACTGTCTATCTGATGATAGAACTTGTCTTTATATAGGCTCCATCCGAGGTTACCGGCTGATCCGGTTCATAACAACCTTCTAACAGCTCTGACAGATGCAACAGCTTTGTTGGTTATGACAGTTATCAAGTCTCCAGTTACTTCACTGTACTTTGTCTCAGCAGCAAAGTGTCGGGACAATACTTCAAATGTGTCCACACAAATAGACCATGTGTCTACACAACTCTTAATGATGTCGACACAGCTCCCATAATGTCGACATATCTTCTCTTTAACTTCTTGACACAGCTTCAGTGGCATGTGTTGACACAAGTCCTGTGTGCTGACACAATAACTTCTTGTCTCGACAAAGTTGGTGCCGATAGAATTCTGGTGTGTGTCGACACAAGTCCTGTGTGTCGACACAGTTGTTGTCGATAGAATTCTTGAATGTGTCGACACAAGTCCTGTGTGTCGACACAGTTGTTGTCGATAGATTTTCTATGTGTCGACACAAGTTCGGTGTGTCGACACAATCTGGCTCCTAGTGTCGACACAGCCTTTCCCATGTGTCGATACAATCTGGCTCCTGGTGTCGACATAACTTTTCCCAAGTGTCGATATAATATGGCTCCTGGTTTCGGCACAGCTTTTCCCAAGTGTCGACACAATTCTTCTCAGGTGTCGACACTTGTACTTAGAAACTTTTTCTGCATTTCCTTAACCTGCACATTCAAACTCAACACAACATCAAATACACCTTGATGAATATCATTGAGTTAGGTGAGGCTTCTCCAAATCTGGTACACATTTTCCAATGTACCCAACAATCTCCCCCTATTTGGAGAAGTCATAACCCTTAGTCAATGATATACATCACTTTATAATAAAACACAGACTATGACATATAAAACATTATTTGACAGGGTAACACAAACAAAACCAGTATATTATTTCATCACAAAATATTATAAAATATAGTGAACATGAATCAGTGTTTTGTTGAAGTACAAGAAGTTTTTGAACAACAGATTACATAGATTTTAAAACACAAGATTACATAGTTCTAAAATCTAGTCAATCTATTATAGGACTGATTAGGCTCCTTGACGACAATGCCTTTGCCAGACTGAATCCTTGCTTGTACATTAGCTTCAATGTCTTCAGCTGGCTTCTTTCCTTTAAGATCCTTTTTCTTGAGTTCTTCAGCCTTAACCTTTTGCCTTTCAAAATAGAGATAAGGCTTTGAAAAGTACTTGCTAGGCTCCACAGAAGTAGCAGGTATCTTCCCAGCTTTGAGATCTCTTCTAAATTGATGTATGACATCTTGCCGTTTTTGATACTTGCTCCATTCTTGTTCAGAGTACCACTTGCCCCTATCATGCATGTTGTCTTTAACTGCTTGCCAGGCAGTGAGAATAATGTTTTTGGAGGTGGGGATCCATCTTTCAAAATCAGGCTTTAATTCAGCCTGCTCTCTAAACCTTTTCTTAGAAAGTTGAGCTTCTTGCTCTCTTTTCAAAGCAACTTCAGACATCTCAACCTTCTCAATAATCACATTCTGAATATCCTGTGGAGGACTGTACATTTGTTGTACTGCAGAGTGAATGCCCTCAAAATCAGCAGGTGGATAAATGATTTGAGCCACTTCCTGCTGAACCCCTTCATTGGCAGCAGGTTGAATGCCTGACTCAGCAGTATTGTCATCATCACAAAGGGATGGATAACCAAGAGTGGCTCTGAGAGCATTAGTTATCCATGTAGCATGTTCAAAGCCTACATTGACTAACACTCTCTCCCCCTTTTTGACTTCTCGTTCAACATGGTCTCTTAGATCATCCTTTTGAAACCTTATCTGATTAGCTAGATAATTTGTTCCTTCTTTGTAGAATGATCTGAACTTCAGCAGCTGATCAGCAATGACCTTTTGAGAGTCTTGAATAGCAGTGCTAATATCAGTCAAATTTTCTTTGAGTTGTTTATCAAACTCAGACTTTTCTTTAGCAATGTTTGCAGTGAAAGCAGTGGCTTTATTCTGGAGTTCCGTGACAATAACATTGTGGGAATCTGTTAGATTGTCATTCATTCTGATTTAGTTTTCCAGAACATAGCCTTGTTTAATTTCTATGTCATCTATTTGTGTCTTGACTTCCACTTGTTGCTTTGCTAAATATACTACAACATTACCTCCCTTATGGAAGCAATCTGTCATTTCCTTTTTATATAGATTGACCTCAAATCTGATGGATTTAATATCTTGTGCCAACTGAAGTTGCAATTCTTTATTGCTCTCATCAACATATTTCTCAAGAGCTGCTCTTTGTTCATCCAACTTCACTTGCAGTTGCACTAGAAGTGAACTGAAATCTACTGCTGTAGCTGGAATTGTTGAGACATTCTATAAGGCTTTCTTATAGCCAAAGCCGCTCTTCCTTAGGTCCATAATCTTTCTCTTCTTTGTCGTAGAGGCTTCTTTATCTTCTGAGGACTCAGATGAGCTTGCTATGTCCATTGTATCTTTTGGACTAGATTCTATAATGGGCATCTCCTGCTCAGTCCTTAGCTACTCCCCCTCAGTCCTTGCATCTTGTATGTCAGGAAATAACTCTTCTAGAGTGAACTCTTGTTGCATTTGTACTAGAGGTATAACTGTCTCTTTAGCAGATGGTTCTCCCTCAAATTCCAAAGTTTCTTCCCTGGTAATGATATCCTAAGGGATATTGTCTTGGTTATTTTCAAGTATAGATTTTGTAGTTGCTTCACTGTCCAGTGCAGCTGTGTCGATAGGTGGCTATTGATCATTAACTCCCCCTGAGGGTAATGCTTCTTGTTGAGCAGAAACTGATGAAAGCTCATTGGCTCCCCCTTGATTAAGCTCTTCTTGGACTTAAGCCAGTTGGATGTTGATTGCAGGAATCTGCTCCCCCCTGCACCTGACTATCAGTCTCAGTTTCTTGAGCAGGAGATTTGTTAGTCCTTTCAACTCCTTCTTCATCTGAGCTGAAAATAACCATTTCTTCTGAATGACTGGAAGATTCAGTGTTCTTAGAAGCTATTTTATTCTTTTTCTGAATGTGCTGTGATTGTTTCTGAGGGGTAGAAAAATCTTTGGTAAGAACTCTATCCCATCTTGATAGTATTCTCAAATCCATTCTTCTCATATGATTGATCTTAGATCCTGCAATCTGATTCATTACTTCAGGAATATTCTCAGCCAAATATAAACTCAGGATTCTACCCAGATTGAGTTTACTTCCACCTATTTATAGACAGGGTCTTAGCTTGCTCCCCCTACAATCTTTATAGTAAACAAGGTTTTACTTCCACCTATTTATATGTTTCTAATCAAGGAAGGTCAATAGGCGGGTTGAAATAAACCTATTGTGTCGACACTGTTGGGATTGTGTCGACACAGACTACTAAAGTCTCGACAGAGAATTACTATTCTCTGTGTCGACACCAATTGCGATGTGTCAACATAAATAATCTTAAGAGCTTACACTAATCTCTGCGTGTCGACACAGATGACTGTATGTGTCGACACCAACATCTAAGTATCGAGAAAGCTATGTGTCGACACCAAATTCTAAGTGTCGACACAATCTTCTTGATGTGTCGACAGAATTTGCTTTTTGTATCGACACCAACTACGTACTAGTGTCGACACAGATGTTTTTATGTGTCCACATAAATTTACTTAGTCAAATTTGTCATTCTTATTCTAAGTTCAGCATGACTAATTCAATTTTAAAATAATTGAATTTAGTTTCATCCAGTGGTTTGGTGAACATGTCAGCAATTTAAAAATTAGTATTGACAAATTCTAAACTTATATCTTCCTTTTCAACATGATCTCTAAGGAAATGAAACCTTATTTTTATGTGCTTGGTTCTGCTATGAGAAACATGATTTCTAGTAATAGAAATGACACTAGTAGAATCACAAAACAATGGAGTTCTTCTTACCTGGATGCCATAATCTTCAAGCTGATGTTGTATCCATAACAGCGGAGCACCACAGCTGCCTGCAACGACATATTCAGACTCTGCAGTGGAAATAGCCACACTTGTCTGCTTTTTGCTGCTCCATGACACCAATCTTCCACCTAAAAACTGACATGTGCCAGTTATACTTTTCCTGTCTTCCTTGTATCCTGCAAAGTATGCATCTGAATACCCAGTTAGTAGAAAATCTCTATTCTTAGGGTACCAAAGGCCAAGATTTGGTGTTCCCTTAAGATATCTCAAAATTCTTTTGACTGCAGTATAATGAGATTCTTTAGGGCAGGCTTGATACCTATCACAGACACATGTAACATACATGATGTCTGGTCTACTAGCAGTTAAGATAAGAGGGAGCCAATTATCCCTCTATACAAAGACTCATCTACATGTTTCCCTGCATCATCTTTGCCTATAGGAATACTTGACCCCATTGGAGTTCTCATGGTGGAGGCTGATTCCATACCATATTTCTTAATCAACTCCTTGGTGAACTTAGACTGGGATATGGTCAAGCCATCATCAGTCTGTCTAACTTGGAGTCCCAAGAAGAATTTCAGCTCACCCATGCTGCTCATCTCAAACTTCCCTTGCATAAGTTTAGCAAACTTTCTATAAAGGTTATTTTCTGTTGATCCAAAGATAATGTAATCAACATATATCTAGACTAGGATCATCTTGCCTATTTATTCCCTAAGGAATAGAGTTTTGTCTATTTTCCCCTTGAGAATTTGTTGTCAATGAGGAATATAGACAATGTTTTATACCAAACCATAGGGGCATGTTTCAAACCATATATTGCTTTCTTAAGCCTATACACATAATTAGGATAGAGAGAATCTACAAAACCTGAGGGTTGTTCAATATAAACTTCCTCTTTTAAGTCACCATCCAAAAATGCTGACTTAACATCCATCTGAAACACTTTGAACCCTTGATAAGCTGCAAAGGCAAGGAACAACCTTATTGCTTCCAACCTTGCCACTGGGGCAAATGAATGATCAAAGTCTATTCCCTCTTCCTTCCTGTAGCCTTTTGCTACCAGTATTGCTTTATTTTTGACTATAATGTCATTTTCATTTAGCTTATTCCTGTAGATCCACTTAGTCCTTATGACAATGTGGTTCTTTGGTTTAGGAACCAGCTTCCAGACTTTCCATCTTCTGAATTGATTCAACTCTTACTGCATGGCATCAATCCAATTTGGGTCATGTATGGCTTCTTCAAATTTCTTGGGTTCCATCTGGGACAGGAAACCTGTGCAAAGAACTGTGTTCAAGTTCTTGCTCCTTGTCTGGACACCATGTCTTGGATCACCAATAATTTGGTGTGTTGGATTATCCTTTAGATGTCTTGTTACTGGAGGCAATATATCTACACCTTGATTTTCTCCAATCTCCTCAAAATGTTGTACTTCATTTTCCTCTTCATCAGCTTGTGGGTCTTGTACTCCCCCTGGACAACATCCATCATTTTCTTCATCCTACCTTGCAGATTGGTCTTCACTAATGGTTAGCTTGTCCATCTTTTCCTTCAGACCTGTAGAGCTACAAGAAATACTAGATAGCTCACAGTTTATTAGGTTAGTTTCATCAAAAACTACATGTACAGACTCTTCTACAACTTGAGTAGTCAAGTTGTAGACTCTGTATGCCCTACTGCTGTTGCTGTACCGAACAAATATCCCTTCTTGGGATTTGACAGCAAACTTAGTTAAATAGTGCTTACCATTATTAAGAACAAAACACTTGCTACCAAAGATCCTAAAATAGGATATGTTTGGTTTTCTGCCTTTCATAATCTCATAGGGTGTCTTTTTGTGGCTTTTAGTGATGGATGCTCTATTGAGAACATGACATGCAGTGTTTACTGCCTCAGAAAGAAAACCCATGTAAATCTAGAATAGTCATCCACAACCACAAATGTGTAGACTTTCCTACCTAGACTATGAACTGGCACAGGACCAAATAGATCCATATGCAAGAGGTACAAACACCTCACTGAGTCTTTAGTATCAAGACTATGGAAGGAGAATTTAGTCTGTTTGCCTTTTTGACAAGATGAACACACACCCTCCTTGATGCACTTGACCTAAGGTCCATTTCTCACTAACTCTTTACTAAAGAGTTGACCTATATTCTTATAGTTGAGGTGAGCTAGCCTCTTGTGCCATTTGACACAATGAGAAGCTTTCTCATCTGCAACAAGACAAACAGGAGAACCTATATTCTCACTCACAAAACTTAGAAAATAAACATTTCCTTTTCTATAACCTAACAAGATGACCTTTTGATCACTTGTTCTTCTAATCTGACACCCATTCTTAATAAAAGAAGTATCATAACCAAGATCACTCAGTTGGCTTATGCTTATTAGGTTATGTTTCAGACCTTTCACATAAGCCACTTGGGTGATAGTGATTGAGCTATTGGAAATGTTACCAAACCCTTTGATGACCCCTTTTTCAGATCCACCAAAGATCACTTTGGGTCCATTCTCTATAGGAGTGTAATCCTACAACATCCTTCTTGTTCCAGTCATGTGCCTGGAACATCCACTTTCCAAGTACCATATTGGGGTATGGCCACTTGGACTCACCTGCATCAAATAAAATTACTTAACCTTAGAACCCCAATAATTGCCTGCAGCCTTTCTGATAGATAAGCTAGCATTCTTCCTGATAGTAGTGTTGTGCCAACAATCTAGGGCATAATGTCCCACTTTGCCATAACACTAGCACTCATATCTATTGTATCTTCTCTTAGATACAGGCTTAACAGCATTGCTGTCAGCATACCTTAAAACTGTAGGTACAGTAGTCCTTTTCTTAAGTGCTAGGGCTGTTGCATCAAGCATTAATGATTCCTGATGATCATAATGTGTTTGTACATGGGCTGCCCTATTGGCAATTACACCCTTGTCATTCAGATTACCAGGCTTACTGTGACCATGTGTAATGTCATGGTCATACTTTTTAGTGGGCTGCATCACATTCCTGAAAACTATAGGGGGTTTGAAGGCTAGTGACTGAACTGGGGCTTTGCCTTTTCTTTTGGAATTAGCTGCCCTAGTTCTTCCCTTGAAACCTAATACTGTCTTACCCTTTTGGAGAGTGAAATCATCAATCAAGGGTAAGACTAACTTTGGCTTTGAGAATTTAGCCACAAGTTCCCTCTCTCTTTGAAGTTTGACTTCCAGACTCTTGATTTGATCATTTTTTAATGTAATTGTACCCATATGAATAACAGTTATGTTTTTCAGTTTGGGAACTTGATTCATTTTTAGATCCAGCATCTTTTCTGAATCTGATGTAGCCAGTTTAAGGGATGCAATTTCCTTAGCCTGGTTTTTGACAAGGTTTCTGCTTCTCTTAAGTGCTTGCAACAGATCACCATACTCATCAATAAGTTGATTGACATCCCCTTCAGATTCAGAACAATCCACATCTCTTGATGCAGATGCTTCTGAGACTGATCCAGTATAGTAATCAGAAACTTTAGGCTGGCTGTTTACCTTGCTGGGACTAGGCTGATCCTGACATTGATCTTCCTCAGTCAAAGCCATCAGCCCTCTGTAGTGATGATCTTTAGTCCCATTTATTGAGTTCAACATCTGCAATAACTCAGATTCTACTAAATACTCTTCAGTAGTAAACAATCCTATATAAGCTTCAGCTTCTGTCTCTTCTCCTGAATTTGATGATGAAGAATCAGTCCAGCTTTTTTGCTTCTTTGCAATCAAGGATCTCCCCTTCTTGCCATTATTTTGCTGCTTCTTTTTATCTTTAGATTCCTTTCTTTTATCAGGACAATCAGCTATGACATGCCCTGGCCTGTTGCAGTAATAACAAACAATTTTAGAAGAAATTTGTTTACTGGGATTAGTGCCATACCTGTCATCCTTAGATGCTTTCTTTTTCTTGTAATAGTAATCCTTGGAGTAGGATGAAGATGGCTTTGTTCTCCATTTCTTCTTCTTCATGAACCTTTGAAACTGCCTGGTGAAGGCAGCAAAGTCTTTATCAGAATTGTGACTGTCTGAAGTGTTGATGTCAGTATTTTCAGATTCAACTTCAGCCATTTTCCTGGGAGGAGAAGTTACTTTCTCCCGCCCTTTCTTGTAGCTTCAGCCTTAAAGGCAACTGACTTTTCTCTGTATTCAGACTTATTGCTTTTCTCCTCCTCCTTTCTAGCAGTGAGCTGCATCTCATAGGATAACAGTTTTCTAAATAAGATTGGTGGAGGTGTATCTGCAAGCTTGGCCACCTCTCTGATGGAACATATTTTAGTATCCCAATCCTTGGTTAGGGATCTGAGAAACTTGTCATTTAATTCATAAGTGCTAAAGACTCTTCCATAGGTCATTAGCTCATTAACAGTTCTGAAGAATTTCTTATAGCATTCAGCTATGCTATCTGTCATAGCTTGTTTAAAGCTTTCATATTCTTGATTTAGCATGGACTTCCTGTCCTCTCTCACTTCTTCTGTTCCCTCCATGTAGACAATCAAAGTGTCCCAAATCTCCTTGGAGGTTTTGCAATGAACCTGATTCTGGAATGTAGAGTCATCTATGATACTCACAATTATGTTTTGTGCCCTCTTGTCCAAGCTTGCTAGGATGATCTCTTCCTTAGTCATTTCTGAATAACTTTTAGGAGTCTTGAGATTAGTATCAAGAACTGATATTTTCATAAGAACAAATGGTCCTTCTAGAACTGTGATATAAATTCTTGGATCAGATGCTTCCATGAACAATCTGACCCTCTCTTTCCATATACTAAAATTTTCTTTCCTACAGATAGGAAGCTTCATGGATCCAAGTTCCTTCTGATTCTCACTTGAACCCATTTTGTTTAACTGATGACTGCCTTATAGATCCACTCAGACTGTTAAGTCTATTCTTGAGTAACCTGGCTCTGATACCACTTGAAAGAATTGGTTTCAAGATGTCCTAAACACCTAGAGGGGTGGGGGGGTGAATAGGTTCAATTTTTTTTTCTTAAGGCAGATAATATTTTTACTATTAGATCACTTATTCAGCATTTACATAGCACAAATAAAAGAAAACACAACCAACACCAACACAGAATACACACAGTTTTATAGTGGTTCCCCAAGTGATGGGTATATCCACTTTCCCCCTTCGCCTATCTAGTAGTATACTAGATTCGGCCCAACTTCCTTCTTCTTCCTTAGATCCTCAGATTTTACAACTTAGAACCAAGAATAGTTCCTACAACTCAGACTTCAACAAATCCTACATGTTGAAACCAAAAATCGGTCTCGGTGGAGTTCGCCCTCGGGGAAGGGGTGATCGCGCGCCTACTTCACTCTTGCAAGCAAAACAACAAAAGAGACAAGGGAAGAACCGACCCAAGGGCTCGGCGGGGAGTACCCACCACACACCCGGAAGATCTGAGAGCGCTTCCCCTCCTTAGCCAAAGACCGAGCTAAGGTACCCTCAGAAAGCACTTGAAAACTGGAGCGAAAGAGCACAGGAAGCATGCCTTCTGGGGTACCCGTTGGGTCATATTTATAGTTTTCAGAATCTGAACTGCCAAAAACCAAAATGAACTGGCCTGAAGTTACCAAAAAACCCTTGGTTGGGTCTGCCAACAGCCAAACTCTGCTGTTTTGAAGGGCTATGAGAAAACCAGCGGGGGCAAAACAGTAAAAAGTACCTCATGGATCCAGGCGAGCTGGGGATCCTGGCCACATCGGCAGATCCGTCTCGCCCGCTGTTGCCGAGCTCCATTGTGAGAGTGAGAGCTGGGATGGCGAGCAGGCCCATCCGTCGGCTTCTATTAGTCGATCTCAGCCCGATGAATCTTGCCTTAGCTCGGCGAGTGCCGAGCTCGCGGTCGGCGAATGCCGAGCTTGGGCTCGGGTTTTCTCTGCTGAGCTCGCCTGGGACCTGGATGATCTGAGCCGGCCGGTCTGGTTCTTGGCTTTCTCCACTTGCCGGATACGGGGCTGTACACAATCCCCGCTCTTTTTGAGCTTGGCAAAGCTCGAAATGAAACATCCAACCCCAAGTGTTCGGCGAGTGCGGGGTGGACTGGAGGGAATCTTCGGGTGGGGTCCACCTGTGGCTATATATATGCACCTGCATACCTGCCTGACTCTTGCCATTCCCTTTGCTCTAATCCTGCCAGGATGCTGATCCCCAAGGGGATTCAAGAGCGGCTTATGCACGCCCGCCAGGCCTCAGCTGCTCGCGTAGCTGCTTTGACAGCGGTCCCAGCCGCTGTGCCGCAGTTAGGCCTTGTTGAGCCTAACTCCAAAAAGATGAAAACATTCCCTCAGGCGGCCGAGCCTATCTATGACGACCTGAGGACCACCTTGGAGCACGGGACCGGCTCCTCCACTCTGCCTGCCCCTAAAAAGGGGAGGAAAATTGTCGAGATCCGTGACGGCCCAGACAGCCACCTTGATGGCGCGGAGGTCGTCGCGCCGTGAGACACCACCCCGCGGGCCAAGACCACTCTTGGGGACTCGCGGTTCATGACTCCGGAGAACCATCCTCGGGACCCGTCCCCTCCTTTTGGGACCTTGGGGGTGAGCTCGTAGAGGTCGAGCTCGCTTGTGCGCGCCAGCTCTCCTCATCAAGCTGTCGTGACCTCGGGGGCGGGTCTGGAAACCATCCCCATCGCGGGATTCGAGATCCTCTCACCGGGAACACGCGGCCCAGGTCGTGGGAAGGATCTGAGGTTTTTCCCTCCCCGCATTTCCTTTGAGTTGCTGAGCTCGTCAGGTAAACTTTGCCTGGATTCCTGCCTCATGCAATTTTCCAGCACCTCCTTTTGCTGATGTTTGCCTCCACAGTTCTCCCTAGCCAATCCGCTGCTGAGGAATCTTCACGGGCTGCCCATTACTCTCCCCTCCCCTCCCCCAGCTCGCTGGACTCTTACCTGGGCTCCGAAGTGGATCAAGGCAAGCTGGCGAGGAGGGAGGTTAAGCTTTTAAAGAAACTGGTGTGCGGGGTCCGTGAGGTGCAGGAGGTCAATGAGGCGCTACAAAGCGACTATGCGCGTCTTGCTGACGAGGTACGGAGCGGCCAGACTGGCGAGTTGACGTCCTCTTCACGGCTTCTGGATGAGATAGACGACGGCCTCTTGGTGGCGTAGAGGAATTCGGGGAGGATCCGCAAGCTGCTCCGCGCACAGCAGTCTGGGGGCAGGAGCTGCAAGACCGGGGTAGATAAGAGGCGGCTCTTTTGCCGAGCCGACCGGTGCTTTCGTCCTGGTCTTCTCCCGGCTCGCGCGCCCCGCTTTCATATTCCTGCACTTGGTCTTTGAAATAAGTAACCTTAAAACATTCTTAGTCATGGGACATCTAAATAATATATTGCTTTTCATTGACTTAGCCTTTGTTGGAACGCGCCGGAAGTCGGCGAGCTAAGTGTTGGCGAGCTGGGCCGATTGGACAGATTTGGTGGTTGGAACGCGCCGGAAGCCGGCGAGCTGGGGGTTGGCGAGCTGGGCTGATTGGACAGCTCGGCAACTTAATTACTTTTTCTATAAATAGCCCCCTCCCCCACCAATCCCCTTACTACCGCCTTAACTTCTTGCTTCTCTCTTCCCGTGCTTTCTCTCTTTTCTGTTCGCGCTCCATCCCTTTCTCTGTGAGTATGGGCAAGGCCAATCCTAATGCTGATGGTCGCACCAAGTGCGCACTGCACTTCACCGATTACTGCTTCTTCGAGGGGAACACCACCGAGGAAGAGCTCGCGCAATTTATTGGCGCCCACATTCCGCCGGGCTTCGAGGTGCACCGGCCGAGGCAGGGGGAGGCCATCAATACCTTCTATGATGACGAGCTCGCCTTCCCCATCTCTCATTTTGAGGTGGCGTTGCGCCTCCCCCTCTGGCCGGAGATCCGGCAGATTCTGAAGTACTATGGCGCGGTGCCTGCGCAACTGAACTCCAACGTCATCGCCATGATAGTGGCGTTCGCGAGCCTCCTCTGGCAAGAGAGGATAGAGTTCAACCTGACTGTGTTCAGGAAGCTCTTTTCCTATAAGGCGACGCCGAATGGGGTCGCCTACTTCGGCGACTCACTGATCAAAGTTTGCGAGATCACAAACAAACATCATAACTGGATGACCAAGATCGCCTTTATCAAGGGCGAGCTCGGCAACATCCCGTACTCACCATAGAAGAAAGGCGAGGAGGTATACCGCCCGCCGGCCGTGTCTGGCAACGATGCCGACCTACACAAGTTTTTCCTCCACAAGGACTTCGAGGTCGCCTTCCTGCGAAGGGGCCTCAACGCGCTCCTCCCCATCCTACCCGGCGAAGGTATTGTTCCCTCCACATTTTCCGAGCTCACCCAGTCGCCGAGCTCGCCACATTGCTGTTGAAGATCTAATTTTTTCCAAGTTTTTCCTTACAGGGGAGCGGCTAATTCCTGTGAACCCGCCGTACGCGGACTCGGGGTTGTACCCGGACCCTCTTGCTCGCGAGAAGGTGGCGGCGGCGGCCTGCTGAGATGAGTCTGCCTTCTCCCAACCCTCTTCTGGCAAGAGGCGGTCTGAGGATGCGGGATCGAACCCGCCACACCGCTAGCCATTACCAAAAAAGATGATGAAGGCTGTGCTCGCTCCGCGGGGGAAACAACATCAACAACATCAATCCAACCCCAAGTACATAAGCTCGCCCGAGACCATCCCCGACGCGTTGCCGGAGAGCCCGCTGAAGGAGATCACCAGCAAGGGGTGGAAGGGCGGCGAGGCTCCTGCTCCCCCTTTGGCGATCTCTCCACCTTCTTCGGCAAAGAGGATGGCTCGCGAGCGCGGGGCGCCGAAACTGCACCCCCTCTACAACTTTGGGGGGCGGTGGGAAGACTCGGCGGGCGAGCCCATAGTGCAGTGGGACGAGCTGGCCTACCGGGTTTCCATCTCCACCTGGCACCCTTCCTGGCATGACCGCGAGCCTGCCATCGGTCACGCTTACGCCCTCGGCTTCGGCCTTTATGGTCGGGAGGACGCCGAGGCCTATAAGAATATGACCCTGCGACAGCTTGGCCATGAGGGCCTGCATGCCCATCTGCGAGCTATGGAGCTTCACCACATGCCGACCCGCCGTAGCTTCACCCTCAGCAACCAACTCGAAAAAGCCGAACAAGCCCGCGATGTCGCCAAAGACAAGGTCACTGATCAGGCGAGGCGGCTCGACATCGCCGAGGGTCTTCTCGCCCAGGCCGCCGATGGGTTGGTGAGTATCGGGCTTCCTCTTCCCTATTTTACTTGAAATATTTTGCACTGCCACTAATGAACTATTCTTCTGTCAGGATGCCAAGGCCGTCGGGGAGCTGCGGGCTCGCAATGCCGAGCAGGAGGAGGAGATCAGCCAACTTCGTGTCCGGCTTGCCGAGCTGGAGGGGGTGAATGCGAAGTTGAAAGAGGAGAATCAACACCTCAACCGCGAGGTCCGCCACCAGGCGGAGATCTTCTTCCCGCCCAGCGGCGCCGATCCTACCCTCCCCTACAAGAGGCCAAGGATTTTTGGCGAGGCCGACCTCGTCGAGAGACTGCAGATCAACTCCATCCAGGCCGCCGAATGTACCCTTCAGATGATGAAGGACACTGGAGTGCTGGCGGGGGGATGCGAGGAGATCTCGGCCCGTGACCTGAAGCCGAGCCTGTTCCTGGCACTGCCTCCCAGCGAGAAGGAAGACAGTCTGGACGCGCTGTTTGGGAAGGGCTTCCCGGACCAGTCAGGCGAAGGGGAGGACCACCAATCTGGCGGGGGGGGGGGGGGAGGTCTAAGCGCATATACTTTCTTTTGTTTCCTCGCTGAGGCGAGCTCTACCTGTAAACATCACTGTTAAATGAAATAGATTTTTGATTATAGTCAAGCCGTTCTCTTCTTTCTTATTTTTTCTATTTTCTGTCCCTACTGCGTTCTGCCTGTTCGCGAGCCCTTCCCCAAGCGACCTCGCATAGATAGACTTCGAGTAGAATAATTTCTAGGACTCCTTCCTGAGAGCACCTTTTGAGAGTTCGACAATCCACAGGGCTCGCCACAGCTTGCTCGCGAGCCGTCCATGACCTTAATTCAAGTTCACTATAATTTCTCTAAGTAAAATAACGTCGGGGCGGGGCGTCTTGGTGAGATTCGCCTCCCCTTAGCGAGGTCCAAGGGCCTGGCTCGCCAATTCTCGGGATTCGCCTCAACTCGCTTGCGGGTAGCCCATAATCTTGTCAATCTGGAAACCAAATTCACCAAATTTTCCTGAGTGAAACAGTGGGGGGACGGGGCGGCCCGGCGGGACCCACCTCCTCCTAGCGAGGTCCCAGGTCTTAGCTTGCCACCCTTCTGCCGAGACTGGGGTGAATTGGCAAGCCCGAGCTCGCCCATGCCGAGCTCTCCCCTCTTATCTTTAGAAGGGCTTGTTATGCACTACCCGGAGAGTGTAGGACTTCCCCGAGGGGCTTCCAGCCTCGCCGGCTAGGTGAGAGCCTGACAGCGGGATGTGCTCGAGGTCTCAGGATGACACCGAGTGACTTCCAGCCCTGCCAGCTAGGTGAGAGCCTGACAGCGGTATCTGCTCGGGGTCCCGGGATGATACCATCGAGTGACTTCCAGTACTGCCAGCTAGGTGAGAGCCTGATAGCGGGATCTGCTCGAGGTCTAAGAATGACACCGAGTGACTTCCATCCCTGCCAGCTAGGTGAGAGACTGACAACGAGATCTGCTTGGGATCCAGGTCTGATACCATCGAGTGACTTCCAGCCCTGCCAGCTCGGTGAGAGCCTGACAGCGGGATCTGCTTGAGGTCTAAGGATAACACCGAGTGACTTCCAGCCCTGCCAACTAGGTGAGAGCCTGACAGCGGGATCTGCTCGGGGTCCAAGGCTGATACCATTGAGTGACTTTGAGCCCTGCCAGCTAGGTGAGAGCCTGGCAGCGGGATCTGCTCGAGGTCTAAGGATGACACCGAGTGACTTCCAGCCCTGCCAGCTAGGTGAGAGCCTGACAACGGTATCTGCTCGGGGTCCAAGGCTGATACCATCGAGTGATTTCTAGCCCTACCAGCTAGGTGAGAGTCTGACAGCGGGATCTGCTCGAGGTCTAAGGATGACACCGAGTGACTTCCAGCCCTACCATCTAGGTGAGAGCCTGACAGCGGGATCTGATCGAGGTCCAAGGCTGATACCATCGAGTGACTTCCAGCCCTGCCAGCTAGGTGAGAGCCTGACAGCGGGATTTGCTCGAGGTCTAAGGATGACACCGAGTGACTTCCAGCCCTGCCAGCTAGGTGAGAGCCTGATAGTGGGATCTGCTTGGGGTCCAAGGCTGATACCATCGAGTGACTTCCAGCCCCGCCAGCTAGGTGAGAGTCTGACAACGCGATCTGCTCGAGGTCTAAGGATGACACCGAGTGACTTCCAGCCTTGCCAGCTAGGTGAGAGTCTGACAACGGGATCTGCTCGAGGTCTAAGGATGACACCGAGTGACTTCGAGCCCTATAAGCTAGGTGAGAGCCTGACAGCGGGATCTGCTCGGGGTCCAAGGCTGATACCATAGAGTGACTTCCAGCCATGCCAGCTAGGTAAGAGTCTGACAGAGGGATCTGCTCGAGGTCTAAGGATGATACCGAGTAACTTCCAGCCATGCAAGCTAGGTGAGAACCTGATAGCGGGATCTGCTCGGGGTCCAAGGCTTATACTTTCGAGTAACTTCCAGCCCTACCAGCTAGGTGAGAGTCTGACAGCGGGATCTGCTCGAGGTCTAAGGAAGACACCGAGTTACTTCCAGCCCTGCCAGCAAGGTGAGAGCCTGACAGCGGGATCTGCTCGGGGTCCAAGGCTGATACCATCGAGTGACTTCCAGCCCTGCCAGCTAGGTGAGAGCCTGACAGCGGGATCTGCTCGAGGTCTAAGGATGACACCGAGTGACTTCCAGCCCTACTAGCTAGGTGAGAGCCTGACAGCGGGATCTGCTCGTGGTCCAAGGCTGATACCATCGAGTGACTTCTAGCCTTGCCAGCTAGGTGAGAGCCTAACAGCGGGATCTGCTCGAGGTCTAAGGATGACACCGAGTGACTTTCAGCACTGCCAGCTAGGTGAGAGCCTGGCAGCGGGATCTGCTCGGGGAAAAAGGCTAATACCATCGAGTGACTTCCAGCCCTGCCAGCTAGGTGAGAGTCTGACAGCGGGATATGATCGAGGTCTAAGTATGACACCGAGTGACTTCCAGTACTGCCAGCTAGGTAAGAGCCTGATAGCGGGATCTGTTCGGGGTCCAAGGCTGATACCATCGAGTGACTTCCAGCCCAGCCAGCTAGGTGAGAGTCTGACAGCAGGATCTGTTCGAGGTCTAAGGATGACACCGAGTGACTTCCAGCCCTACCAGCTAGGTGAGAGCCTGACAGCGGGATCTGCTCGGGGTCCAAGGCTGATACCATCGAGTGACTTCCAGCCTGCCAGCTAGGTGAGAGCCTGATAGCGGATCTGCTCGAGGTCTAAGGATGACAGCGAGTGACTTCCAGCTCTGCCAGCTAGGTGAGAGTATGACAACGGGATCTGCTCGTTGTCTAAGGCTGATACCATCGAGTGACTTCCAGCCATGCCAGCTAGGTGAGAGCCTGACGGCGGGATCTGCTCGAGGTCTAAGGATGACACCGAGTGACTTCCAGCCCTGCCAGCTAGGTGAGAGCCTAACAGCGGGATCTGCTCGGGGTCCAAGGCTGATACCATCGAGTGACTTCCAGCCCTGCTAGCTAGGTGAGAGTCTGATAGTGGGATCTGCTCGAGGTCTAAGGATGACACCGAGTGACTTCTAGCCCTGCCAGCTAGGTGAGAGTCTGACAACGGGATCTGCTCGGGGTCCAAGGCTGATACCATCGAGTGACTTCCAGCCCTGCCAGCTAGGTGAGATCCTGACATCGGGATCTGCTCGAGGTCTAAGGATGACACCGAGTGACTTCCAGCCCTGCCAGCTAGGTGAGAGCCTGACAGCGGGATCTGCTCGGGGTCCAAGTACACTTCACTTTTTCAGGCAAACTCACTGCGATAGTATTGTCATGTTAAAGACCTTTTATTATTAAAAATCAAAGCACCACTTACATGATTTAAGGGAAAAAGTGTTTTAAGTCGTCACCACTCCAAGTGAGACTTAGGGTCTCGCCCTCCACATTTTGGAGTCGATACCCCCCTGATCTTAAGCTTATTTTATAATAAATGGACCTTCCCAGCTGGGGTTGAGCTTCCCCACGGTTGCCGACCTCCCTGCTGCATCCACCTTCTTCAGCACCAAGTCACCCTCCACAAATTGCTTGACTTTGACGTGCTTGTCAAAGTACTTGGCCATCCACCTCTTTACCTCTTCCTGCTAGAGGGCGGAAAGAACCCGTAGTTCTTCCACCATGTCAAGGGAGAGCCGCAGCTCCTCCTCATTCTCAGCCTGCCATTCTTCCCTGCCTTCCCTGGCCGCAACAACTCAAGGTGTTTGAACTTCAAATTCCACGAGGAGCACTGCCTCGCACCCATGAGAGAGCTTGAAGGGGGTCTGTCCAATAGCTGTGTTGGGGGTGGTCCTCATGGCCCAAAGAACCGCGGGAAGCTGTTCCACCCAGCTCCCCTTCAGATTTTCCACTTTCTTCTTTAGGAGGTTGACAATGATCTTGTTCGCGGCTTCCACCTGCCCGTTGCTCCTGGGGTGGTGGACCGAGGTGAACCTGAGGTAGATCCCAAGCTGCTCACAGAAGTTGGTAAATTTCACGCTGGCGAACTGGTGGCAATTGTCCATGATAATGGCCCGAGGGAGCCCTTGGCGGCAGATGATCTCCCCCCACACGAAGTTCCTGATGACCTGGGAAGTTACCTTGGCCAGCGCCTTCACTTCCAACCATTTGGAGAAGTAATCGATCATCACCACTAGGAACCTCCTCTGCCCACTGGCCTGGGGGAACAGTCCAACCAAATCCATTCCCCAAATGGCAAAGGGCTAGGGGGCTGTGATACTTTTGAGTCGCTGAGCCGGCTGTAGCTGGAGGGGAGCAAACAGCTGGCATTTATGGCACCTTCTTACGAACTCCATTGCATCACGGCCCAGGATGGGCCAGAAGTACCCCTGCCCGACAATCCTCATTTCCAGGGTCCGAATCCCGGAGTGACTCCCACACTCTCTTGAGTGGACTTCTTCCAAGATTCTTTGCACTTCCCTCTCGGCCACGCATCGAGCCAACATCCCTGAGAGAGTCTTTCTGTATAACTGCCCATCCTGGAGGAGGTAGTACACCGACTTGTGCCTGAGCTTTTTCTTGTCTACCCCCTCCGGATACTCTCCTGTGGAAAGGAAAGTTACAACCGGGTCCATCCATGAAGGCCGCTGGTCTATCTCCATAATCTCTCCTTCTTCGATGGAGGGGCGGAATAGGTCGGTGATGGTACCCCCCACCCGAGGACCGTGCTTTGAGAGCTGATCGACCTGCTCATTCTCCTCCCGAGGTACGTGCTGGATGGAGAAAGTTTTGAATGTGTCAATGACTCCCTTTACTTTGGCCAAGTATAGCCGCAGGGTAGGCTCTCTCGCCTCGAACTGCCCGTTGATCTGGGAAGCTACCACCATGGAGTCAGTAAGGACCTCCACGTCCGACACCCCCAGCTCCCTGGCCAGGCACAGCCCTGCTATCACAGCCTCATACTCGGCCTGATTGTTGGTGATGGGAAAGTGCACCACCACCGTCTGTTCAATTCTAGTTCCCTGGGGACTCTCCAAGATCACCCCCACTCCTAGGGAATGTCTCCCCGAGGTGCCATCCACCTTCGCCTTCCAAGGAGTCGGGCGAATGAGCTCTTCCTCTGCTACCTCAATCACATAATCGGCCAAGAAGTCGGCCATCGCTTGAGCTGTGATCGAGAGGCGGGGGACAAAAGAGACGTCGAACTCACTCAAATCCACCGACCATTTGGCCAGCCTGCCAGAATGCTCCACCCCCTCAAAGATGTTGCAGAGGGGGTGGTCAGTCACTATTCGGATTGATTGTGCCTGGAAATAGGGTCGCAGCCTTCGGGCTGAGATGACCAGGGCGAAGGACAACTTCTCCAAAATTGGGTAACAGAGCTCGGCCTTCCTCAGGACCCGGCTCACGTAATATATAGGGAGTTACTTCTTCCCTTCTTCACGAACTAGGACAGAGCTTAAGGCCTCCGCCCCAAACCCGAGGTATAAGAATAGGTCTTCCCCTTCCTTTGGTCCTTGGAGCAGCGGAGCCCGGGTCAACTGCATCTTGAGGGCCTGGAATGCCTCCTCGCACTCCTTGGTCCATTCGAAATTTCGACCACCCCTTAGTGTTTTGAAGAAGGGGGAGCACTTTTCCCCCGCCCGAGAGAGAAACCTACCTAGCCTTGCCAGCTTCCCTGTCAGCCGCTGTACCTCCTTAGTGTTCCGCGATAATCCCAGCTCCATGATAGCCCTGAACTTATCAGGATTCGGCTCGACTCCCGCTGGGGTGAGAAGGTGCCCCAAGAACTTCCCCCTGCTAGCCTCGAAGACACACTTCAGGGGGTTCAAACGCATCTTGTACTTGCGCAGGGTGGCGAAGGTCTCCTCTAGGTCCTGGAGGTGAGAGTCCACATCCTGACTCTTGATCATAAGATCATCCATGGACACCTCCAGGTTCTTCCCCTTGTGTTCCTTGAAAACCCTGTCCATCTGTTGAAGTTGGTGACCGGGCGGTCTGGAGGTTTGTCTTGGCGGGTTGAAGACCGCGCGGTCTGGCGGTCTGTCTCAGCCGGCTTGGAGACCGGGCGGTCTGGCGGTCTACCCTGGCAGTATCTCTTCCTCTCTGGTGGTAGCCGTGCGGTTAGCCCTGCTGTCTAACCGCGCGGCTTGTGCGGTTTGTTTTGTATAGTCCGCTTAGTCCTGTAAATTTTTAGTCCCACATCTCTTATTTGTATTCTCTCATCTCTCCTCCATTCTATATAAGGGAGGTCATACCTTTGTAATAGATACCTTTTTCGGATAATAAAATTTCAGTTAAAACCATTTCGGTTTGTTCTCTGTTCGGTTTTTACATGGTATCAGAGGACACGGTCGTTTCCTCCTGATTGTGTGCGCTCTCTCATTCTCGCGGCTTGTTTTCCGCTCTCCGCGACCTGTCTTGCGGCTTGCCCTCTCTTCTGTCTGCCGCCCTGTTCGCGCGGCTTACTCCTCCTGATCCTACTTCTCATACCAACCCATCCATTCCCTCTGCTCCCACTGATGTTCCGCCCTCTCCACCCACTCCACCGTCTTCCCCATCCTCATCATCTCCACCCTCTACTCCGCTTTCTCCCTCCACTCCGCTGCCATCTCTCTCTACTCCCGGGCCAGCTCTCTCCACCACGGATACTCCGGATACTAAGGCACCTGCTGACCTGGATCTCCCAATTGCTCTTCGCAAAGGGGTTCGGGCCTGTACCCAACACCCGCTTGCTGTAGTTGTTTCCTACGATCGTCTTACCCCTGCTCGCAGAGCTTTTGCACTGGCTATCTCGGCCACTGCCACCCCCCGTTCCTACCAGGAGGCCCTTACTATTCCTCACTGGAAAGTTGCCATGGATGAGGAGATTGCTACTCTCACTGAACGGGGTACCTGGACCCTTGTTCCGCCTCCTTTCGGCACAGATGTTGTTGGTTGTCGCTGGGTCTTTGTGGTGAAGTTTCTCCCGGATGGCAGTGTGGATCGTTGTAAGGCTCGCCTGGTTGCCAAGGGTTTTACCCAAACTTATGGGATTGATTACTTTGACACTTTCTCTCCCGTAGCTCGACTCATCACTATTCGAGTTCTTCTCTCTGTGGCTGTCAACAGGGATTGGCCCATCTCGCAGCTTGTTCTTATTGTCACGGTTTGCTCCTCTCTTGCTTCCATGGCTTTCCCCTCCTCCAGCCTGTCCGCCTCTGTGGTCACCTCTTTTGGTAGTGTTCATGTTGTTACTCGCGGAAGATGGCTAATCGACTCTGGTGCAACAAATCATATGACAGGCAATCCTCAATGTTTCTCTCTTCTTGACACACATGCTCAGTTGCCCCCGGTCATTGTTGCTGATGGATCTCCCTCCCCGGTCCATGGGACAGGCATGGTTCAAGTCACTCCATCTCTCTGCTTGCCTGATACCCTCTATGTGCCAAAGTTTCGGTGCAATTTATTATCGGTTACTTCTTTATGCAAGCAACTACGGTGTTCTGTCATATTCACCCCTACCTCTTGTGCTTTTCAGGATCCGGACTCCCAACGGACGATTGCTACCGGGACTGAGAGTGGTGGCCTCTACTTCCTCGACAACGTTTCTGCTCTATCCGCCTTCTCCTCCTCCTCTACAGATCTTCTCCAATGGCATCTTCGCCTTGGACATGCTCCTCCCTGCATTCTACGACAGCTCCTACCGCACCTCCCTCCTCATCCTCCTCCTCTAAACTGTGTTGCATGTCAACTTGGCAAACATCACCGCTCATCCTTCCCACCAACGCAAAGTTGGGGCTCTTCCCGTCCGTTCGACCTCGTTCACTCTGACATATGGGGTCCTGCTCCTAACCTCACCATCGGTCAGGGTAGTTCCTATTTTGTCACCTTCATTGATGATTTCTCTCGATGTACGTGGGTATATCTTCTCAAAGATCGCTCCAAGCTGTTCTCTGTTTGGACCTCCTTTTATTCTGATCGCTCCGAGTTCCTATTAAATGCATGTTCCTCGCTCCTATTGGGGCTATGCTGTCCTCCTCTCCTGCTATCTCATCAATCGCCTTCCCTCCACAGTTCTCCACGGTGCTACCCCCTTCTCCATTCTTTATCCGGACAAGGATCCCTTTCCTCTTCCTCTGCACATCTTTGGGTGCACCGCTTTTGTGCACTCTCCCACTGCCACCCGTGATAAACTCTCACCACGTGCCACCAAATGTGTCTTTCTGGGCTACTCTCCCACTCAGAAAGGATATTGTTGCTTTGACCCTGTTACCCGCAAGCAATTTGTCTCTGCGGATGTCACCTTCTTTGCCAATGCATCTTACTTCTCTCCCGCTTCCTCTTCTACTCCTCCTTTTGTATTCACCATGGTGTTATTCGTCAAACCAGCTGTGTCTACACCTCACAACAAAATGGGGTGGCGGAACGCAAAAACCGTCACCTTCTTGATGTCGCTCGCACTATGATGACTCAAATGCCTTCCTCTATGGTGATCTGCAGGAAGATGTTTACATGGAGCAACCTCCTGGGTATGTTGCTCAGGGGGAGACATGGGTATGCCGGCTAAAGAAGGCTATTTATGGCCTCAAGCAGAGTCCTCGTGCCTAGTTTGACAAGTTCAGTGGCATTGTTGCGGCCATTGGTTTTACAAGAAGCTCAGCAGATCACTCCTTGTTTGTTCGGAAAACCGCCTCTGGTCTTGTTGTTCTTGCGGTTTATGTTGATGACATTCTTCTTACTGGCGATGACCAGGATGGGGTATTGATGACCAAGAAACACCTTCGTCAACATCTGGTCACAAAGGATATGGGCTCCCCGAAATACTTTCTGGGGATTGAAATCTCTAGAAAGCCCAACTCCATGGTCCTTTCACAATGGAAGTATGCTCTTGATCTTTTAAAGGAGGCAGGACTCACTGGTGCTAAACCTGCACGTTGTCCTATGGCTGCTGGAGAAGACAAAACTTGGACAGATGACTCACCTCTTCTCTCTGATCTTACGAGATATCGGCGTCTGGTGGGCAAGCTCATATATCTCACGGTAACCAGACCCGACATCTCTTATGCTGTTGGCAAGGTGAGCCAGTTCATGCAAGCTCCGAGGGAGTGTCATCTACAATCTGCCCTGAGGATATTAGAGTATATTAAAGCTGCTCCAGGGAAAGGACTCCTATTTCAGAAGAATGGTCACCTAAGGGTTGAAGCTTACCCTGATTCAAGCTATGCGGATGACAAAGGGGACCGCAAATCGACTTCAGGTTTCTGCACATTTGTTGGAGGCAATCTTGTGAGTTGGAAGAGCAAGAAACAGTCTGTCGTTTCCAGGTCTAGTGCAGAGGCGGAATATCGTAGCATGACATCGACTACATGTGAGTTGAAGTGGTTGCGGGCTCTCATGCTTGACTTAGGAGAGGTTTACAACTATCCTCTTCCTATGTTCTGTGACAATAAGGCCGCGATACACATTTCCAAAAATCCGGTCTTTCATGAGAGAACAAAACACATAGAAGTCGACTGTCATTTTATTCGGGAAGAAATATTGAAGAAACAGATTTGCACTCTATTTGTCACTTCCGACAACGAGTTGGCAGATGTCTTCACCAAGCCGGTGTCCGCTTCCTTTTTCCACATCTGCAACAAGCTGGGCATGATCAATATATATGCTCCAGCTTGAGGGGAGTGTTGAAGTTGGTGACCGGGCGGTCTGGAGGTTTGTCTTGGCGGGTTGAAGACCGCGCGGTCTGGCGGTCTGTCTCAGCCGGCTTGGAGACCGGGCGGTCTGGCGGTCTACCCTGGCAGTCTCTCTTCCTCTCTGGTGGTAGCCGTGCGGTTAGCCCTGCTGTCTAACCGCGCGGCTTGTGCGGTTTGTTTTGTATAGTCCGCTTAGTCCTGTAAATTTTTAGTCCCACATCTCTTATTTGTATTCTCTCATCTCTCCTCCATTCTATATAAGGGAGGGCATACCTTTGTAATAGATACCTTTTTCGGATAATAAAATTTCAGTTAAAACCATTTCGGTTTGTTCTCTGTTCGGTTTTTACACCATCATCTTTTGATAGGTCGCCCCTGCATTCTTTAGCCCGAAGGGCATCATCTTGTAACAGTAGCATCCATCCCCCATGATGAACGAGACATCTTTGACGTCCGGGGGGTGCATCCTGATTTGATAATAATCTGAAAATGCATCTAAAAAGCTCATCACAGAAAAACCAACGGCTGAGTCAACCAGCGCGTCGATCCGAGGCAAGGGATAACAGTCGTTAGGACAAGATTTATTAAGCAAGGAGAAATCGATACACATACGCCACCGGCCGTCCCCTTTTTTCACCATGACTACATTTGAGACCCAGCCGGGGTATTGGATCTCGGATATGAAGCCGGGCTCGAGAAGCTTCGCCACCTCCTCTCTGATGGGCTCCGCCAGCTTGTCCGCAGTGGACCTCTTATTTTGTTGGATGGGGCGTGTTCCCGGGTCCAAGTTGAGGCGGTGGCAAGCCACATCCGCATCAACCCCCTGCATCTCCGCAGTGCTCCATGCGAAGATGTCTAGGTTCTTCTTGATGCACTCCAGCATCCAGCCTTGGTCCTCCGGGGTCAGCCCTCTGCTGACGCGGACCTTCTCCACCCTGCCTTCTCTGGTGTGGACCTCCAGCTCCACCACCTCTTCCACGGCTTCCAACCGAGACTGCTCCCCCATTCTTCAACACCCCTCTCCTCCGGGACGAGGGCCTCTGCCTCCGCCTCTTCTTCCATGGCCATTGCCTCGACCGACTCCTCCTGATCTCCTCCTACTGTCTCTACCACGACGCAGCCCTCCACCTCCAGCTCCTCCCTGCCAGCTTCCTGTTCTGCCTCCTCCATCCTTCGCTCCATCTCCTCGGCTCCCTCCTGCCAAGAGATGGAGTTCACGGCGGTGACATAGCATTCACGCGCCACTTTGGGGTCCCCCCTGACCCTGACCTGAATCCCCTCATCATTGAACTTCAAGCACTGATGGAATGATGAGGAGATGCAGCGGAAGGGACTGATAAGGGGCCTCCCGAAGATGGCGCTGTAGTTGCTGGGGGCATCCACGATGACGAACCTGCAGTTCCTGGACTGCCCCCCCAGGGTGACATGGAGGCCTACTCCTCCCTCTACTTCCTTTCTCTCCATTGAAAATCCGAACAAGGGCCCATCCGAGGCCAACACCCTCTTCGCATCCACCTTCATTACGTCAAATGCCTTCTTAAAGACGACGTTGACGGAGCTTCCGTTGTCGACGAGGATATGGGAGACGGTAAAATTTTCGATGGCTGTCTGGATGACCAGCGCATCGCAAAATGGATCCTCGTGATCCGGCATGTCACTCCTGGATAAGGTGATCCGCTCTTCTAGGGGTGGGGTTTGGGATGTGGAGGCAACGCTCCGACGATACATGGTGTGGAGGCTCGCCTTCCGGGAAGCCTCGACCCCCACCCACCCGTGGATCACTCCGATCCCTCCTCGGGTTTCAACGTCCACCCGGTCTTCGCAACAGTACTCCTCTGCCTGAGGCACGACCTCCTCGATCCTCACTTCCTGACGCCCCTGCTGCTGTTGTTCCCTATTCCCTCTCATTTAGAGGAACTCCGGGCACATGGCTGTGGCGTGTCCCTCCTCCTGATGAAAGTCGCAATAGGGCAACTCCACCCTAACTTCTCTTATCCTCCTCCTTGCTACTCTCCTCCTCACCCCCATGGCTATGGCCATAGCCTCTTCTTGATCGGGGAGTCGGGGCCTCTGGGCCTGCCTCCAGCCCGGGGGTGGAATTGATCTTTCCCCCCTTAGTGGTGATCCCTTCCTTGGTACCCTCTCTATGGTCCCTGCCCTTGCCACTCGGGCCTCGAGCCGAGCCGACAGTTGGGCTCTTGACGCCCCCACCTGGGGTGTTGCTGCCCTTGGAGCTGCCTTTGCTCCTTCTACCGGGTCTCTCCTCTCCTCTCCTCCTATCCTCTTCCTCCTCTCGACTCCCTCTCCTCCTCTGTGGCCCACCTGGCCAGCTTCCGCGCAAGCTCCGGGTTTGATGCCTCCCCGTCAACCTCTCTTGCCGCCCTCTCCATTAGCTCCTCGTAGGAGAGAGGGGGGATTCTCTTCAGCTCCATCCGGAAGAATCCCTGCTGCAGGCCCAGGGTGAAAGCCATCATCAAACTATGGCCTGACATCTCCTGGACCTGGGTGACCTCCTCCAGGAACCAATCCACGTAGCTTCCCAACGTCTTGTTCACTCCCTGCTTGATGTGGAACAGGTACTCCGACTCCTTCTTCCTCATCTTCGAGGTAGTGAACCTCAGCATGAACCTCCGGCATAGGTCTTCAAAGCAGTAAATTGAGCTGGCCGGCAGCTGATGGAACCACTCCCTTGCCTTCTCCTTAAGAGTGATGGCGAAGAGCCGACATTTGAAGCTGTCCGACATCTGTCGGATTGAAACTACGTCCTCGAACCATTGGACGTGCTGGATGGGGTCTCCCTTCCCGATGTAGTAGGACATTTCGGGTTCCCTGAACCCATCTGGAATCGGGGCAGAGGAAACCAAGTCACTAAAGGGGCTCCCTCCCCCTACTGGATGAGCTGGCCCATCTCGCAAGCCCAGCTCGCTGAACCAGCCTCCGCCTGTCGATCCGGGGAAGAGATCACGCCCGGGGAGCTCGCACCCCCGGCCTTCCTCGGCAACCTCCTTCCCAGCTCGCCTGCCGGGGGCGTCCTCGCCCAGAGAGGGGGCAGCTGTGATCTGAACTGCTGGTGTCGAGCACTCGGCCCGCGTGCCAAGTGCGAACTTGACAAGGTTCAACACCTCGTTCCTGAAATCCTCAAGCATCCCCACCGTGGCAAGAGGCAGGGGGCGAGTCCGGCCTGTCAGATCCAAGTCCTCCCGTCATCTAGCCCGCTGAAGTTTTTCTGCACTGACCACGATCCACGCTTACCGCACCAAAATGTTGAAACCGAAAATCGGTGTCGGTGGAGTTCGCCCTCGGGGAAGGGGTGATCGCGCGCCTACTTCACTCCTGCAAGCAAAACAACAAAAGAGACAAGGGAAGAACCGACCCAAGGGCTCGGCGGGGAGGACCCACCACACACCCGGAAGATTTGAGAGCGCTTCCCCTCCTTAGCCAAAGGCCGAGCTAAGGTACCCTCAGAAAGCACTTGAAAACTGGAGCGAAAGAGCACAGGAAGCATGCCTTCTGGGGTACCAGTTGGGTCCTATTTATAGTTTTCAGAATCTGAACTGTCAATAACCAAAATTAACTGGCCTGAAGTTACCAAAAAACCCTTGGTTAGGTCTGCCAACAGCCAAACTCCGCTGTTCTGAAGGGCTATGGGCAGACCAACGGGGGCAAAACAGTAAAAAGTACCTCATGGATCCAGGCGAGCTGGGGAGGCTGGCCACCTCGGCAGATACGGCTCGCCCGCTGTTGTCGAGCTCCATTGTGAGAGTGCGAGCTGGGACGACGAGCAGGCCCATCCGTCGGCTTCCATTAGTCGATCTCAGCCCGACGAATCTTGCCTTAGCTTGGCGAGTGCCGAGCTCGTGGTCGACGAATACCGAGCTCGGGCTCAGGTTTTCTCTGCCGAGCTCGCATGGGACCTGGATGATCTGAGCCGGCCGGTCTGGTTCTTGGCTCTCTCCACTCGCCAGATACGGGGTTGTACACTACAGCTCAGATCCTCTCAGAGAATCCTACCTCAGAGTGAGTTCACACTCCTACAACTCAGGCATTCATGCCCTATCTCAGCCTCTTTCACCAGGCCTACAACTCATGCAATCAAGCCCTACCTCAGCCTCTTCCATAAGGCCTACAACTCAGGCAATCAAGACCTACCTCAGCCTCTTCCATAGGGCCTACAACTCAGAGAGAAAACTCTCCTACCTCAGGCACTCAGCCCTACCTCAGCCTTTATAGATTTAGGCTTACAACTCAGAGAGATAACCATCCTACACTTAGATCTGCAAAAGATACTATAGAAAAATTGATAGTAAAAAGAATAATTCCTTCACCCAAGTATAGAGAGAATGGGTAGAAGGTTTCTTGGTCAGTTCTTGATTGATCTGACTGCTTTAGATCCAAGCTGTCTTAGCTTCTTCAAAGCTTCTTGAATTTGAACAAAGTAAGATTGATCTTCTTGTGAAGTTGGAGATGATCTTCAATCCAGCTTCCTTCTCCTTTTCAGATGTGACTCTGAATTCTTCTTGCAGACTTGTTCAGGATCAGCCAGATACTTTTTGATTTCTGGATGAAGACTTCTCTTCTTCTTCTTAGTTGTTCCTCTCTCTTGGATATTTCTAGCACTGTCTATCTGATGATAGAACATGTCTTTATATAGGCTCCATCCGAGGTTACCGGCTGATCCGGTTCCATAACAACCTTCTGACAGCTCTGACAGATGCAATAGCTTTGTTCGTTATGACAGCTGTCAAGTCTCAAGTTATTTCATTGTACTTTGTCTCAGCAGCAAAGTGTCGGGACAATACTTCAAATGTGTCGACACAAATAGAACATGTGTCGACAAAACTCTTGATAACGTCGACACAGCTCTCACAATGTCGACACAGCTTCTCTTTAACTTCTTGACACAGCTTCAGTGGCATGTATCGATAAAAGTCATGTGTGTCGACACAATAACTTCTAGTCTCGACAAAGTTGGTGTTGACAAAATTCTGTGTGTCAACACAAGTCCTGTGTGTCGACACAGTTGTTGTCGACAGAATTCTGGAATGTGTCGACACAAGTCCTGTGTGTCGACATAGTTGTTGTCGATAGATTTTCTGTATGTCGACACAATCTGGCTCCTGGTATCGACACAGCCTTACCCATGTGTCGATACAATCTGGCTCCTGGTTTTGACACAGCGTTTTCCAAGTGTCGACACAATCTGGCTCCTGGTGTCGACACAGCTTTTCCCAAGTGTCGACACAATTCTTCTCAGGTGTCGACACTTGTACTTAGAAACGTTTTCTGCATTTCCTTAACCTGCACATTCAAACTCAACACAATATCAAATACACCTTGATGAATATCATTGAGTTAGTTGAGACTTCTCTAAATCTGGTACACATTTTCCAATGTACCCAACACAGGGCTTCAGCCCGCTATTTACCACTAAGCTCCGTAGCACCTGCAAGCAATAATCCACCGCAGTGGTGGCAAATAAAAGCAACGGTTAGCTAAAGATGACCAAATTATAACGACCCCGCCCCTTAACTCGGGGTGGCGATGCTCCTTCCCTGCACTTTATTTGCATAGCCAAACAGTAGTGAAATTACACTTCATCACATGCATAGGCGAGAGTAGTAAAGGAACTCTACAGTTAAGAATGCTTTGAGCTATAGCTTAATTAGTGATGAGAAGTAAATGAACTCCATAGTTAAGGTTACTTGGGAGAGAGTAGTACTGGGATGGGTGACCTCCTGGGAAGTCCCCGTACGGCCCAACTTAACTGTCGAGTTCGCTCATCAAAGGGAGGCTGTGGCCACCAACAAACCGCTAGTGGGCTGGAGAGGGGTTGGGGTGCTTGGGCTGCAGCCCGGTAGCAATTCCATGGGGGGCTGTGGGCCAAATCCCGGGTAGTTACAATAAAAAGTGCACTTTTTTGTAATGACCTAGGGATAACCCCTAGCGCCGCCCGGCCCACCAGCAGCCCATGGAGGACCCATGGTGCCACGGTAGTATAGTCGGAATCTAAAAGGCCTGCAGGCCGTACACCCCAAAGCATCTCCGGCCTGTTTATCAGCACGGTGCATTGTTGCCACGGGTCTCAAACCCGCAACCTTGATAAGAAGCCTTTAATACCACTCCTTATCACCAACTGAGCTGCCAGTCTGAGGAAACTTCTGACTTCGGCCACCGAAGACAACACTGGCCACTCCTGGATGGCTCTAATCTTTGACGAATCCACCGCAATGCCCTCTCCACACACCACATGGCCAAGAAAAGCCACTGACGATAGCCAAAACTCACACTTTGAGAACTTGGCGTAGAGATTATGTCTCCTCAGGGTATGCAACACCAACCGTAAATGGTTCGCATGATCTTCTTCCGATCGAGAGTACACCAAGATATCATTGATGAAGACAATCACAAACAGATCCAAGTACTCTCGTAACGTTCGGTGCATTAGATCCATAAACATCGATGGCGCATTACATAGCCTAAACGACATTACAGTGAACTCGTAATGACCGTAGCGTGTTCCAAACGCTATCTTGGGAATGTCACCTTCCCGAATTCTTAACCGGTAGTAGCCCGATTTCAAATCTAGCTTTGAATATACTTTCGATCCCTCCAATTGATCAAACAAGTCATCTACCCATGAAATCAGATATTTATTTTTCTCCGTCAACTTGTTCAATTCGCGATAATCAATGCACAATCGCAGGCTACCATCCTTCTTTTTTCACAAATAGAATATGTGCACTCCAAGGTGACATACTTGGGCGTATATAACCCTGTTCCAACAACTCCTGCAGTTGAAATTTCAGTTCGGCCATTTCCTTTGGCGCTACTCAATATGGTGAGCGGGCCACAGGTATTGCACCTGGCACCAGCTCAATCGAGAAATCACTCTCCTGTTGTGGAGGTAATCCCGGAAGCTCTTTCGGAAACACATCGGAAAGTCTGATACAATTGGAATGTCACTCACACTGGCCTTTGGCTCAACAGCCTCAACCTTCGTGAAGAATACTCTACGCATTTTCGAACTGCCTTAACCACTTGAAGAGAAGACATCAATGTCATGCTCGACCCTCGCATCCCAGCGAACTTCGTTTCCCGTTCGGTATTCTACTCCAGTGTGACCTCCTTTAACTTGCAATCGATATAGGCACGCTGCACTGAGAGCCAGTCCATGCCAAATATCACATCAAACTCCGATATCGGTAGCACCGATGCTTCCAATCTGAAATCCTGATTTCCCATCTGCACCTCCACAAAACAAGACCTATCCACATGCATTACAAATCCATTTGGTAATAACACCTCCACACTATCTGCAACCATATGAATCGGTACACCAATCCGTGACACGAAGTCCACAGATAGAAATGAATGAGAAGCACAAGTATCAAACAGTGTTCGCACCGGATAGTCACGAATCAGGACAAAGCCTAATACAAACACATCATACACAAACAAGGTATGAAATAGCAAAAGTAGCAATCAAATATGGTACCGCATGTCTCTGTCAACGTCACTTTGCTTATCCCAATCCTATATGTATTGTACCAATATAAGCACAAAAGGAACATTTGAAGCTTCCATTCAAAGACTAACTACATGTTTGTACGCACAAAATGTGCACAGTACAAGAGCACAATTATCTATGTTCATAAACACGAAATTCCCCTTTCGTTTGTTGTCATCTAAGGGCCACGTCAGCAATCTCGGGCTTTATGTCCTTCTTTTCCACACGCGTAACACATGTGTTGCTTCTTTAGCTTCTAGCCACCACCCCGACACTCGCGTGCAAGGTGTCCTTTCTTGCCATAAGTATAACACACACGCGAAGCTTGACTCTTCAATGCTTTCATCTTGTGTTTTCTCCTCCTGCGATGAGCAGGCTTCCCAACCCTTGGAGAACTCAATTCCCTGATCGCAGGCATTTGATGGGCTCTTGTCAACTCCATCTCCAACAGTCTAGCTGACTCAAAGACTTGACCCTGGCTATAAATGTGGGTCAAAAACTCATCCTAATTAGTGAAACTAACCCAAATCCAAACTAGGGATCCAACAATCTTCCCCTATTTGGGTGAGTTCACTAACAAAATAAAATAATCACAAAGCAAAAATAATATATCTGGCAGAAAATTTAAAACTATCTAGTAGATATGTACATAACAATAGCTTTGTGATAGTTTAAACAAATAGTGTTGGGTACATTGGAAAATGTGTACCAGATTTGGAGAAGTCTCACCTAACTCAATAATATGCATCAAGTTGTATTTTATGTTGTGTTGAGTTATCATGTGCAGGTTAAGTAAATGGAAAGGAAAATTCTCTAAGTACAAGTGTCGACACTTGGGAATGGCTGTGTCGACACCAAGGGCCAGATTGTGTCGACACCCAGAATTTGTGTCGACACACAGAAAATCTGTCGACAACGATGTGTCGACACTAAGGGCCAGATTGTGTCGACATTATCAGGAGTTGTGTCGACACACAGTGAAGCTGTCGACACATTCCAGAATTCTGTCGAAAACGACTGTGTCGACACACAGAACTTGTGTCGACACACACAAGAATTCTGTCGATATCAACTTTGTCAAGACAAGGAGTGTTTGTGTCGACACACAGGACTTATGTCGACACATTCCACAGAAGCTGTGTCGAGAAGTAAAAGTGAAGCTGTGTCAACAACAAGACTTGTGTCGACACATGGACTATGTGTATCGACACATATGAAGTATTCAGTCGACATTCTCTACTGATGAGTCAAAGTCTAATGAAGGCTGAAGTAATACAATTGGAGACTTGACAGCTATCATTACTGACATTGTTGTCACATCTGTCAGAGGTGTCAGAGGACTGTTTGAAACCGGAACAACCGGTTACCATGGATGAAGCCTATATATAGATATGCTCTCTCAACAATTGCAACAACAACAAGAACAACAACACATACAGAACAGAGAAAAGTTAATCAAGCCAATCAATTATAATCTCTGAAGGATTGAGAATCCAGAAGAAGAGAAAGAAGAAACAGTCAACAGATTGTAGAGAGAGAAGAACAAGAAGGAGAGAAGTTCTCATCCAATGAAGGCAGATTCTGAACAGTCTGCCTGAAGAATTCAGATCAAGTCTGAAGAAGAATTCAGATTAATTTCTGAAGGAAGATGATTGAAGATCAACTCCAACATCAAGAAGATCAACCCTACTTTATTCAGATTCAAGAAGCTTTGAAGAAAGCTAAGACAGGTTGATCCTTAAGTAATCAGTTCTATCAAGAACTGATCAAGAAGCCTTCAACCAATTCTCTCTCCATCTGGTTGAAGATATCATTATCTTTTCATCATTAATTTTTGTAGGAGCTATACTAGATCTGAGTATAGGAGATTTACATATCTGAGTTGTAATCCTAAATTATAAAGGCTGAGGTAGGGCTGACTTCCTGAGGTAGGGGAATCTGTTCCCTGAGTTATAGGCCTGTGAAAGAGGCTGAGGTAGGGCTTTTGCCTGAGTTGTAGGAGTGGGGTGTCACTCTGAGTTGTAGGCCTGTGGAAGAGGCTGAGGTAGGGCTTGTGCCTGATTTGTAGGAGTGTGGATTCACTCTGAGTTGTAGGAACCAGTCTTGGTTCTGAGCTGTAAGATCTGAGGATCTGAGAAGAAGGAAAGAAGTTAGGCCGAATCTAGTACATTGCTAGATAGGCGAAGGGGGGAAAGTGGATGTACCCATCATTTTGTGAACCACTATAAATCTGGTGTGCAATCTGTGAATGCTATGTGTATGTGAATGCTGTGCTATGTTTTCTGCTAAGTAAATTGCTAAATTAGATTGAACTATCTGCCTAAGTCAGAAAAAGAATTGAACCTATTCACCCCCCCCTCTAGGTGTTTAGAACATCTTGAAACCAATTCTTTCAAGTGGTATCAGAGCCAGGTTGCTCAAAGAATAGACCTAACAGTCTGAGTAGATCTCCAAGGCAGAAATCTATTAGGCAAAATGGGTTCCATTGAGAATCATAAGGAGTTTGGTTCCATGAAGTTACCTTTATACAGGAAAGAGATTTTTGGCATATCGAAAGAAAGAGTTAGATTGTTTATGGAAGCATCAGATCCAAGAATCTACATGACAGTCAAAGAAGGGCCATTCATCCCAATGAAAGTCTCAGTTCTTGATGCAAATACCAGGACACCAATGGAGTATTCTGAAATGACAAAGGATGAGATCATCTTGGCTACTATGGATAAAAGAGCACAAAATATAATAGTCAACGCTATAGATGATTCAACATTCCAAAATCTGATTCACTGCAAGACCTCCAAAGAAATGTGGGACACCCTTATTTTCTACATGGAGGGTTTAGAAGAGGTGAGAGAAGACAGAAAGTCTATACTGAATCAGGAATATGAAAGTTTTAGACAATCTAAAACAGACAGCATAACTGAATGTTACAAGAAATTCTTCAGAATAGTTAATGAACTGATGTCATATGGAAGAGTATTCAACACATATGAGTTAAATGATAAGTTTCTGAGATCATTAGCTAAGGACTGGGACACAAAGATATGTGTCATTAGGGAAGTGGCCATACTAGCAGAAATCTCACCTCCAACATTATTTGGCAAACTGCTTTCATATGAAATGCAGCTGATGGTCAGAAAAGAGGAGGAAAAAAGTAATAAAGTTGATTACAGAGATAAATCTGTGGCTTTCAAGACTTAAGCTATAAGAAAGGATAGGAGGATGTCTCCATCTCTTCCTAGGAAAGCTGCAGAAGTAGTTTCAGAAAGTTCTTACAGTCACACATCAGATAGTCCAAATTCTGATGAAGACTTAACAACTTTCTCAAAACAATTTCAAAGGTTTTTGAAGAAGAAATAGTGGAGATCCAAGCCATCATCCTCACAATACAAGGATGATTACTATCAGAAAAAGAAATCCTCTAGGAAGGACATGTATAGCTCTAAACTTAGTAAATTATCTTCAACTAAGATTGTTTGCTATTACTGCAACATGCCTGGACATGTGGTAGCTGATTGTCCTGACAAAAGGAAAGAATCTAATGATAAGAATAAACAAAAAAATAAGGGCAAGAAGGAGAAATCCTTTGTTACAAAGAAGCAAAAAAGCTGGTCAGACTCTTCATCATCAGATTCTGAGGCTGAAGCTGAAGCTGAAGCATACATAGGACTGCTGGCAACTGAAGAGGATGTAGAAGAGGTCGAGTTCTTAAAATTGCTGGACTCATTAAATGGATTTGAAGAACATTGTTGTAAAGGGCTGATGGCCTTGACAAAAGAAGATCAGTGCCAGGATCAGCCTAGACCTAGTAAGGTAAACAATTCTTCAACAGATTCTGATTACGATACTGGTTCAGAATCAGAAGCATCTGCATCAAGAGATGTGGATGAATCTGAATCTGAAGGAGATGTTCATCAACTTATTGATGAATATGGTGATTTGCTGCAAACACTTAAGAAAAGCAGAATCCTTAATAAAGCACAGGCCAAGGAAATTGCTGCACTTAAGATGGCTGCATTAGATTCAGAGAAAATGCTGGATATAAAGATGAATGAAGTAGCCAAACTGAAAAACATAAATGTTATTCAGATGGATACTATTACATTCAAGAATGATCAAATCAAAAGTCTGGAAGTCAAACTTCAGAAGGAAAAGGATCTGGTGGCTAAATTCTCAAAGCCAAAATCAGTCTTACCTTTAACTGATGACTTTATTCCCAAAAAGGGTAAGACAGGATTGGGCTTTGAGGGAAATGCAAGGGCTGCCAATTCCAAAAGAAAAGGCAAAGCCCAGTAAAGCCTCTAGCCTTCAAACCCTCCATTTCCTTTAGAAAAGTGTGGCTGCTAACTAATAGATATGATCATGATATCATACATGGTTATGGTAAGCCTGAGATTCTGAATCACAAGGGTGTAGCTCCAGCACTCAAGCAAAGAACCACTGTACCAACAGTTTTAAGAACAACTGATAGCAATACTGTTAAAACTGTACCTAAAAAGAGGTATAATAGATATGATTGTTGGTGCTGTGGTAAGATAGGGCACTATACCATGGATTGCTGGCACAACACCAGTGTCAGGAAGAATGCCAACTTACCTGTGAGGAAGGCTGCTGGTAAGAATATCAAGTTTCAATCTAACTTAAACGTTGAACCCAATAAACATTGGGGTTCTAAGGTAAATTAATGTTTTTTGCTGCAGGTGGGTCCAAGTTGCCATAACACTATATTGGGGTTCTAACATGGACAGTGGATGTTCCAGGCACATGACTGGAATAAGAAGAATGTTAAAGGACTATACTCCCATAGAGAATGGACCCAAAGTGATCTTTGGTGGATCAGAAAAAGGGGTCATAAAAGGGTTTGGTAACATTTCTTCTAATTCTATAACAATCACTCAAGTGACTTATGTAAAAGCTTTAAAACATAACTTGATAAGCATAAGTCAGCTGAGTGATCTTGGGTATGACATTTCATTTATTAAGAATGAGTGTCAGATCAAAAAGGACAAGTGATCAGAAGGTGATCTTGTCTGGTTATAGAAAAGGGAATGTTTATTGTTTAAATTTTGATTATGAAAACATGAACTCTCCTATATATTTAGTTGCAGATGAGAAAGAATCTCAGTGTGTCCAATGACATAAGAAGCTAGCTCATATGAACTATAAGACTATAGGCCGGCTCTATAGTTTAGAGTTAGTGAGAAATGATCCTCAATTTAAGTGCATAAAAGAGGGTATATGTTCAGCTTGTCAAAAAGGCAAGAAGACCAAATCCCCTTTTCATAGTCTTGATACCAAAGACTCTGTGAGGTGTTTGTACCTCTTGCATATGGATCTATTTGGTCCTATGCCAGTTCATAGTCTAGGTAGGAAAGTCTATACTTTTGTGGTAGTAAATGACTATTCTAAATTTACATGGGTTTTCTTTTTGAGGCAGAAATCTGAAACCCCTACTATCTTTCATAACTTTATTAAACAAATTCAGAATGAATTTAACAATTCAGTGGTCAAAATCAGAAGTGACCATGGAACTGAATTTCAGTCTGAGTGTATGACAAGGTTTTGTGAAGAACAAGTGATTCATCTGGAATTCTCCTCACCTAGAACACCTCAGCAAAATGGAATTGCTGAAAGGAAGAATAGAACTCTTATTGAGGCTGGTAGAACTCTACTAAGTGACACTTCACTCCTAGAATATTTCTGGGCAGAGGCAGTAAATACTGCTTGTCATGTTCTCAATAGAGCATCTATAACTAAGAACCACAAAAAGACTCCCTATGATATTATGAAGGGCAGAAAACCAAACATATCCTACTTTAGGATCTTTGGTAGCAGGTGTTATGTGCTTAACACTGGCAAGTCTCACCTAACTAAGTTTGTTGCCAAATCCCAAGATGAGATATTTTTTGGGTACAACAATAACAGTAAGGCATATAGGGTCTACAACTTGACTACACAAGTTGTAGAAGAATCTATTCATGTAGTGTTTGATGAATCTGAGCTAATTAACTGTGAGTTGTCTAGCAATCCTTGTAGCTCAACAGGTTTAAAAGAAAAGTTGGACATGCTGACCATTAATGAAGACCAAACTGCAAGGCAGGATGTGGAAAATGATGGTTGCTATCCAGGGGGAGTACAAGATCCACAAGCTGACATTGAAGACAATGAAGCTCAGCATGGTGGAGAAATTGAAGAAGTTCAAATTGCTGATAGAATGCCTCCAGCAATAAGGAATCTAAAGGACCATCCAGCACACCAAATCATTGGTGATCCCATACATGGTGTGTAAACCAGAAGCAAACACATGAACACAGTTCTATGCTCAAGTTTCCTGTCATAGTTGGAACCAAAAAGATTTGAAGAAGCCATACAAGACTCCAACTAGATTGATGTAATGCAGGAAGAGTTGAATCGATTCAGAAGGTGTAAAGTATGGGAGCTGGTTCCAAAACCAAAGGATCATAACATTATTGAGACAAAGTGGATATACAAGAAAAAACTAGATGAAGATGGCATCATAGTGAAGAACAAAGCAAGACTGGTTGCCAAAGGTTATAGACAGGAAGATGGCATTGACTTTGATCAGACATTTTCCCCAGTGGCAAGGTTGGAAGCAATAAGGCTATTCCTTGCCTTTGTTGCTTTCCAAGGTTTCAAAGTATACCAAATGGATGTCAAGTCAGCTTTCTTAAATGGTAATTTGAAAGAAGAAGTCTATGTTCATCAGCCCTTAGGTTTTGTTGATCCACTTTATCCTGATTATGTTTATAGACTTAAGAAAGCCTTATATGGTTTGAAACAAGCCCCTAGGGCTTGGTATGAAACTGTCTACTTTTCTCATTGAAAATAAATTTTCAAGGGGGAAAATAGACAAGACTCTATTCCTTAGGGAGTCAAAGGGCAAGATGATCCTAGTACAGATTTATGTTGATGACATAATCTTTGGATCTGAAAACAACCTTTGTAGGAAGTTTGCAAAACTTATGCAAGGGAAGTTTGAGATGAGCATGGGTGAGCTCAAATTCTTCCTCCAAGTAAGACAGACTGATGATGGCTTGTCCATATCACAGTCTAAGTTCACCAAGAAGTTGATTAAGAAATATGGTATGGAGTCATCCACCACCATGAGAACTCCAATGGGGACAAGTACTTTAGGTAAAGATTGCAGGAAAACCTATAGATGAGTCTTTGTATAGAGGGATAATTGGCTCCCTCCTATACTTAACTGCCAGTAGACCAGACAATGTATGCTACAAGTGTCTGTGCTAGGTACCAAGGCCCTAAAGAATCTCATTATACTGCAATTAAAAGAATATAGATATCTTAAGGGCAGCCTAATCTTGGTCTTTGGTACCCTAAGAATAGAGACTTTCTACTGACTGGTTTTTCAGATGCAGACTTTGCAGGTTGCAAAGAAGATAGAAAGTGCACCAGCACATGTCAGTTTCAGACTGGTGTCATGGAGCAGTAAGAAGCAGACTAGTGTGGCAATTTCCACTACAGAGTCTGAGTATATTGCTGCAGGCAGCTGCTGTGCTCAGCTTTTATGATTCAACATCAACTTGAAGACTACTTAAGGTAAGTAGAACTCCACTACTTTGTGATTCTACAAGTGCTATTTTTATTGCTAAAAACCATATATCACATAGCAGAACAAAGCATATAGAAATTAAAACTTCATTATAGAGCATGTTGAAAAAGAAGATATTTGTTTGGAATTTGTCAAATTGCTGACATGTTTACTAAACCACTAGATGAAACTAAATTCAATTATTTCAAAATTGTATTAGGCATATTAAACCTAGAGTAACTTGGTAAATCTGGCTAATTAATTCAATGGAGTAGTTTATGTGACACAAAAGGAAATCTGTGTCGACATATAATAGTTTGTGTCGACACTTAAGGTAAGTTGTGCCGACACAACAAAATTGTTGAGACAGTGGTGTCGACACTCAGAGGTTGGTGTCGACACATAGAAGTTCTATCATTTATATAGTTGTGTCGACACATACAGAAGTATGTGTCGACACACATATATTAGAGTCGACTATTAAGAAGTCTGTGTCGATACATCACAAACTGTGTCGACACATAATGTTGTCTGACTTTGTCGAGATGATAGAAGTATGTGTCGACACAATATCTAGAGTGTCGACACATTAAGTATCTATTACCCCGCCTTTTGACCTTCTGTGTTGACAAACATATAAATAGGTCACAGAACAACTTTGTCGACTAAGCTCTCAACATTTTTGAGACCAAATCTTTGAGTCGACAAACCTTCATCTCTCTTCTCCTCAAATTTCTCGTCATCAATGGCGCCAAAGTTAGAGACCAACATCAACGAAGGTTATGAGTTAGTTCACAATGCTTTTGAGAGTGCAGTGTCTGAGATTAGAGATGTAATAACCCTAATCCAAGAAAATGGTTTAGAATATCTAGTTTCCGAACCTACCAAGATCTGGAAGACAGAAATTCTTGAATTCTATACAAAAGCAACCTTGGATTCAACTGGATTGAAGATTAGGTCATCAACTCAAGGAAGCAAGGTGAAACTTACCCAAAATCGTCTGAGGAAGACACTCCAATTGCCCAGGACTCAGGAAGATGATGAAGTCACATCTTCAATGACAAGAGAAGCTCTTCAATGGTGTGGCCTGTATCCCACCACTAAGATTGAATCATCAATGCAGAGGAAGGGGATGAACTCCCAAGGAAAGTTTCTCTCAGAGATTGTGGGAAAAGTAATTCTTTGCAAACTAGGAGGACATGATAGGATCTCAGCCTATATGTTCAGCTTGATGACCAGAGTTATTTTCAGAATAAAAACTAACTGGTCTGTAGTGATTTTTGACAAGATCAAGGAAAGCCAGAAGAAATCTAATCTAGGTAGAATACTGAGTCTGTATCTGGCAATAAATATTCTTGAAGTGCTAAACCACACAACTGGATCAAGAATAAACTACATGAAAAGGATGGATATGAAAATACTATCCAGATGGGAAAGAGTTTTGACAAAAGATGGTTCTACACCACAGAAACAACCACAACTTAAAAAGAAAAAGACAACACCCAGGAATCCTGAATCCTCTAGTGATTCAGAAGAACAAGTAATCTTCAGTTCAGATGAAGACCAACAAGAATGTACAAGGAAATCATCTGCTCCTAAGACTGTAGATGATAGCCAGCAGTAGGGGGAGCATATTCCAGAAAGCATCATCCAACTGGATCAAGTTCAGGATGTGCTTCCTCTAGGGGGAGCCAATGAGCTTTCACCAGCTCAACAAGAGGTCTTGCCTCCAGAAAGTACTCATGAGAAAGAGCAAGCTGCCTTAGAGTGTGAAACAGCCACTCAAACTATTCTTGAGGTAATAAATGATATTAATCAAACTATACTAGATACTGAGCCAGATACACTAACTGTGCTTCTAACTGATGTTGAACAGACACACCATGACAACATCCCTGCACAGGATGTATCTATGAATAATACATCTATAATAGATGATACTCCATTGAATGTACAAGATACATATGTTCCTGCAGTTCAACTACAAAAAGAATTTACTCTTGAGGAATTGTTTCCCGACTTACAGAAGTAAGAACTGAGGCAGTAGTTCCAAGAATTGAGGGGGAGGAGCCAGGGACTCAGGGGGAGTTGCCAAGAACTGACAAGGAGCTGCCCTCAAGTCCAAAGGACACAGTGAATCTTGAAAGTTCTTCTGAATCTGATGATGGAGAAGCACTAAGAGCAAAGAAGAGAAAACTGATGGTTTACAAGAAGAAAATCTCAAATTATAAGAAATCTTTACAGACTGACTCACAACCCTCAGCTCTAACAGTTGATTTCAGTTCACTATTGGTTTCTCTGCATATTAAAATGGATGAGCAAAGAGCAGCCATGGAGAAATATATGGATGAAAGTCATAAGAATCTTCAATTCACTCTGGCTCAAGATATAAAATCAATCAGATTTGAAGTCAACCAGAATAAGAAGATGACAAATTGCTTCCATAAAGGAGGTAATGTTGTAGTTTATCTAGCCAAACAGCAATAAGGGGCTAGGACACAGATTGATGACATAGTGGTTAAGCAAGGATATGTTCTGGAAAATCAAATTAGAATGAATGATAATCTTACTGAATCTCATAATGTGATTATTACTGAATTAAAGAATCATGCAACTACATTAACTGAGGAAAGGGCTAAAGAGAAGTCAGAGTTTGATAAGAAACTTCAAGAAGATTTAGCCACTTTCCAATCTACCATTCAAGCCTCTCAAAAGATCATATCTACTCAGCTATAGAAGTTTAAAGCTTATTATACAGAGGGAACTAATTATCTGGTTAATCAGATAAGGTTCCAAAAGAATGATCTTAGGGATCATATTGAGAGAGAAGTCATAAAGGGGGAGAGGCTGATAGTCAATGCTACTTCAGAGCATGCTAAATGGATAACAAATGCCGTTAGAGCAACTCTAGGATATCCTCCATTATGTGATGATGATAATACAGCTGAGTCAGGAATTCAAGCTATAGGATTTGAAGGGGGTCAGCAGGAGGTAGCTCAAATCATATATCCCCCTTCTAACTTTGAGGAAATTAAACAATTAGTTCACTGGATGTATAGCCCTCCAGAGGCTACTAAGAATGTTATAATTGAGAAAGTGGAAATGTCAGAGGCAGCACTGAATAAAGAGCAAGAAGCTCAACTCTCAAAGAAAAGGTTTAGAGAGCAGGCTGAACTAAATCCTGATTTTGAAAGGTGGAGTCCCACCTCCAGAAATATAATACTCACTTCCTGGCAAGCTGTCAAAGACAAAATGCATGATAGAGGCAAGTGGTATTCTGAAGTTGAGTGGAACGAGTATCTGCACAGACAAGATGTGATACATTAGTTTAGAAGGGATCACAAGGCTGGGAAAATACCTGCTACAGCAGTAGAGCCCAGTAAATACTTTCCTAAGCCTTTTCACTATTTTGAAAGGCAAAAAGTTAAGGCTGAAGAACTTAAGAAGAAGGATCTTAAAGGAAAGAAGCCAGCTGAAGATACTGAAGCTCCAGTACAAGCAAGGGTCCAGTCTGGAAAAGGCATAGTGATCAAGGAGCCTGATCAGCCTTAGGATAAATTGACTAGATTTTTATAACATTGTAATCTTCAGTTTTAAACTCCATGTAATCTGTTTTCAACAAACTTTTATGAAGTTTAAACAAAACAATGATTCATGCTTGTTATGTTTGTATCATATTCTGTGATGATATTATTTACTTATTTTGTTTATTTGTTTCCCTGTCACTGAATGTTTTTATACATCATATTGTTAATTTTATTATAAGTGATGTATATCATTGACTAAGGGTTGTGACTTCTCCAAATATGGGGAGATTGTTGGGTACATTGGAAAATGTGTACCAGATTTGGAGAAGCCTCACCTAACTCAATGATATGCATCAAGTTGTATTTGATGTTGTGCTGAGTTATCATGTGCAGGTTAAGTAAATGGAAAGGAAATTTCTCTAAGTACAAGTGTCGACACTTAGGAATGGCTGTGTCGACACCAAGGGCCAGATTGTGTCGACACCCAGAATTTGTGTCAACATACAGAAAATATGTCGACAATGCTGTGTCGACACTAAGGGCCAGATTGTGTCGACATTATCAGGAGTTGTGTCGACATACAGAGAAGCTGTCGACATATTCCAGAATTCTGTCGACAACGACTGCGTCGACACACAGAACTTGTGTCGACACACACCAGAATTCTGTCGACAACAACTTTGTCAAGACAAGGAGTGTTTGTGTCGACACACAGGACTTGTGTCGACACATTCCACAGAAGCTGTGTCGAGAAGTAAAAGTGAAGCTGTGTCGACAACAACAAGACTTGTGTCGACACATGGACTATGTGTGTCGACACATATGAAGTATTCAGTCGACATTCTCTGCTGCTGAGTCAAAGTCTAATGAAGGCTGAAGTAATACAACTGGAGACTTGACAGCTGTCATTACTGACATTGTTGTTATATCTATCAGAGGTGTCAGAGGACTGTTTGAAACAAGAACAGCCGGTTACTATGGATGAAGCTTATATATAGATATGCTCTCTCAACAATTGCAACAACAACAAGAACAACAACACATACAGAACAGAGAAACGTTAATCAAGCCAATCAATTATAATCTCTGAAGGATTAAGAATCCAGAAAAAGAGAAAGAAGAAACAGTCAACAGATTATAGAGAGAGAAGAACAAGAAGGAGAGAAGTTCTCATCCAGTGAAGGCAGATTCTGAACAGTCTGCCTGAAGAATTCAGATCAAGTCTGAAGAAGAATTCAGATTAATTTCTGAAGGAAGATGATTGAAGATCAACTCCAACATCAAGAAGATCAACCCTACTTTATTCTGATTTAAGAAGCTTTGAAAAAAGATAAGATAGGTTGATCCTTAAGTAATCAGTTCTATCAAGAACTGGTCAAGAAGCCTTCAACCAATTCTCTCTCCATCTGGTTGAAGATATCATTATCTTTTCATCATTAATTTTTGTAGGAGCTATACTAGATCTGAGTGTAGGAGATTTACATCTCTGAGTTGTAAGCCTAAATTATAAAGGCTGAGGTAGGGCTGAGTGCCTGAGGAAGGGGAATCTGTTCCCTGAGTTGTAGGCTTGTGAAAGAGGCTGAGGTAGGGCTTTTGCCTGAGTTGTAGGAGTGGGGTGTCACTCTGAGTTGTAGGCCTATGGAAGAGGCTGAGGTAGGGCTTGTGCCTGAGTTGTAGGAGTGTGGATTCACTCTGAGTTGTAGGAACCAGTCTTGGTTCTGAGCTGTAAGATCTGAGGATCTGAGAAGTAGGAAGAAAGTTAGGCCGAATCTTGTACACTGCTAGATAGACGAAGGGGTAAAGTGGATGTACCCATCATTTGGGGAACCACTATAAATTTGGTGTGCAATCTGTGAATGCTATGGTATGTGAATGCTGTGTTGTGTTTTCTGCAAAGTAAATTGCTAAATTAGATTGAACTATCTGCCTAAGTCAGAAAAAGAATTGAACCTATTCACCCCCCCCCCCCCTCTAGTTGTTTAGAATATCTTGAAACCAATTCTTTCAAGTGGTATCAGAGCCAGGTTGCTCAAAGAATAGACCTAACAGTCTGAGTAGATCTCCAATGCAGGAATCTATTAGGCAAAATGGGTTCCATTGAGAATCATAAGGAGTTTGGTTCCATGAAGTTACCTATATACAGGAAAGAGATTTTTGGCATATCAAAAGAAAGAGTTAGATTGTTTATGGAAGCTTCAGATCCAAGAATCTACATGACAGTCAAAGAAGGGCCATTCATCCCAATGAAAGTCTCAGTTCTTGATGCAAATATCAGGACACCAAAGGAGTATTCTGAAATGACAAAGGATGAGATCATCTTGGCTACTATGGATAAGAGAGCACAAGATATAATAGTCAGTGATATAGATGATTCAACATTACAAAATCTGATTCACTACAAGACCTCTAAAGAAATGTGGGATACCCTTATTTTCTACATGGAGGGTTCAGAAGAGGTGAGAGAAGACAGAAAGTCTATGCTGAATCAGGAATATGAAAGTTTTAGACAATCTAAAACAGACAGCATAACTGAATGTTATAAGAAATTTTTCAGAATAGTTAATGAACTGATGTCATATGGAAGAGTATTCAGCACATATGAGTTAAATGATAAGTTTCTGAGATCATTAGCTAAGGACTGGGACACCAACATATGTGTTATTAGGGAAGTGGGCAGACTAGCAGAAATCTTACCTCCAACATTATTTGGCAAACTGCTTTCATATGAAATGCAGCTGATGGTCAGAAAAGAGGAGGAGAAAAGTAATAAAGTTGATTACAGAGATAAATCTTTGGCTTTCAAGACTGAAGCTATAAGAAAGGATAGGAGGATGTCTCCATCTCCTCCTAGGAAAGCTGCAGAAGTAGTTTCAGAAAGTTCTGACAGTCACACATCAGATAGTCCAAATTCTGATGAAGACTTAGCAGCTTTCTCAAAACAATTTCAAAGGTTTTTGAAGAAGAAACAGTGGAGATCCAAGCCATCATCCTCACAATAAAAGGATGATTACTATCAGAAAAAGAAATCCTCTAGGAAGGACAGGTATAACTCTAAACCTAGTAAATTATCTTCAACTAAGATTGTTTGTTATTGCTGCAACAGGCCTGGACATGTGGTAGCTGATTGTCCTGACAAAAGGAAAGAATCTAATGATAAGAAGAAACAAAAAAACAAGGGCAAGAAGGAGAAATCCTTTGTTGCAAAGAAGCAAAAAAAGCTGGTCAGACTCTTCATCATCAGATTCTAAGGCTGAAGCTGAAGCTGAAGCATACATAGGACTGTTGGCAACTGAAGAGGATGTAGAAGAGGCTGAGTTCTTGAAATTACTGGACTCAGTAAATGGAATTGAAGAACATTGTTGTAAAGGGCTGATGACCTTGATAGAAGAAGATCAGTGCCAGGATCAGCCTGGACCTAGTAAGGTAAACAATTCTTCAACAGATTCTGATTACTATACTGGTTCATAATCAAAAGCATCTGCATCAAGAGATGTGGATGAATCTGAATCTGAAGGAGATGTTCATCAACTTATTGATGAATATGGTGATTTGCTGCAAGCACTTAAGAAAAGCAGAATCCTTAACAAAGCACAGGCCAAGGAAATTGCTGCACTTAAGCTGGCTGCATTAGATTCAGAGAAAATACTGGATCTAAAGATGGATAAAGTAGCCAAACTGAAAAATATAACTGTTATTCAGCTGGGTACTATTACATTCAAGAATGATCAAATCAAAAGTCTGGAAGTCAAACTTCAGAAGGAAAAGGATCTGGTGGCTAAATTCTCTAAGCCAAAATCAGTCTTACCTTTAATTGATGACTTTATTCCCAAAAAGGGTAGACATGATTGGGCTTTGAGGGAAATGCAAGGGCTGCCAATTCCAAAAGAAAAAGCAAAGCCCCAGTAAAGCCTCTAGCCTTCAAACCCTCCATTTCCTTTTGAATAGTGTGGTTGCCAACTAATAGATATGATCATGATATCATACATGGTTATGCTAAGCCTGAGATTCTGAATCACAAGGGTGTAGCTCCAACACTCAAGCAAAGAACCACTGTACCAACAGTGTTAAGAACAGCTGACAGCAATGCTGTTAAAACTATACCTAAAAAGAGGTATAATAGATATGATTGTTGGTGATGTGGTAAGATAGGGCACTATGCCATGGATTGCTGGCACAACACTAATGTCAGGAAGAATGCCAACTTACCTGTGAGGAAGGCTACTGGTAAGAATATCAAGTTTTAATCTAACTTGAACCTAGAACCCAATAAACATTGGGGTTCTAAGGTAAATTAATTTTATTTGCTGCAGGTGGGTCCAAGTTACCATACCCCTATATGGTACTTGGACAGTGGATGTTCCAGGACATGACTGGAACAAGAAGAATGTTAAAGGACTATACTCCCATAGAGAATGGACCCAAAGTGATCTTTGGTGGATCAGAAAAAGGGGCCATAAAAGGGTTTGGTAACATTCTTCTAGTTCTATAACAATCACTCAAGTGGCTTATGTAAAAGGTTTGAAACATAACTTAATAAGCATAAGTCAGCTGAGTGATCTTGGGTATGCCATTTCATTTATTAAGAATGTGTGTCAGATCAAAAGGACAAGTGATCAGAAGGTGATCTTGTCTGGTTATAGAAAAGGGAATGTTTATTGTTTAAATTTTGATTATGAAAACATGAACTCTCCTGTATGTTTAGTTGCAGATGAGAAAGCATCTCAGTGTGTCCAATGGCACAAGAGGCTAGCTCATCTGAACTATAAGACTATAGGCCAGCTCTATAGTTTAGAGTTAGTGAGGAATGGTCCTCAATTTAAGTGCATAAAAGAGGGTATATGTTCAGCTTGTCAAAAAGGCAAGCAAACCAAATCCCCTTTTCATAGTCTTGATACCAAAGACTCTGTGAGGTGTTTGTACCTCTTGCATATGGATCTATTTGGTCCTATGCTAGTTCATAGTCTAGGTAGGAAAGTCTATACTTTTGTGGTAGTAGATGACTATTCTAGATTTACATGGGTTTTCTTTTTGAGGCAGAAATCTGAAACCCCTACTGTCTTTCATAACTTTGTTAAACAAATTCAAAATGAATTTAACAATTCAGTGGTCAAAATCAGAAGTGACCATGGAACTGAATTTCAGTCTGAGTGTATGATAAGGTTTTGTGAATAATTAGGGATTCATCAGGAATTCTCCTCACCTAGAACAGCTCAGCAAAATGGAATTGCTGAAACGAAGAATAGAACTCTTATTGAGGCTGGTAGAACTCTACTAAGTGACACTTCACTCCTAGAATATTTTTGGGTAGAGACAGTAAATACTGCTTGTCATGTTCTAAATGGAGCATCTATAACTAACAATCACAAAAAGACTCCCTATGAGATTATGAAGGGCAGAAAACCAAACATATCCTATTTTAGGATCTTTGGTAGCAGGTGTTTAGAACATCTTTAAACCAATTCTTTCAAATAGAGTTTAGAAAGTAAAACTAAACAGAATATTCATTTGTCCATCTTGATCTTTCCTTTATCAGCTTTTTCATAACTTTCAGAGGGTTGTCTAAATTTGATTTCTCTGTTGGGATTGGAAGCTTCTATTTTTAACATAGTCATGTCTGCTGCTCTAATAATATTGAGAGAAGTTTTTCTTGGTACTACAGCCTCTGGATGTAAATTCATATAGGCATCTACTTTGAAAAATTTGTTAGCCTTATCATACCTTTTTAATTCTTCTTTCCTGTAGGTTGACATTGTAGAGTACTGAGAAGGATCTCTGCCTTTTGCTTTAACTTTGTTAATCATGGAGAGTCTAACTAGTTCTTGAAATCTGACCATTCTAGCAGTTGTTTCTTATTCAGGATCCACAAAAGGGATTGGAGGAGATTCTGGCCTTTTTGGACTGTTATCTTTTTTAGATTTTTCAATTTCAGATACTCTATGTTACTTGTCTGGCTTCTGATGTTGCTGTTGTTGACTTCTGCTGGAATAATGTCTCTGCTGACTACTCTCTTGGAATTGATATCTTGAAGATTTGCCTTGTTGTCTTTGATAAGTCTAAGTATATGAAGTAGATCTCTGAAAAATATTCCCTGAATTACCTGCTGCTGCAGGAGGAGGAGGACCTCTCCAATTCCTTTGAGAAGGAGGAGGAGGAGAGTACCTTCTGCTTTTCTTCCTGGCTTTCCGCTCATTTTTGGATAGCCACATTTATGAAGGCATCCCTGGGTAAGGTGTAATCTTCTGAAGAATATAGAAGGGAGTGTCTACATTAGGATTTGGCTTTGGAACAGCCTTAGAAGGAGCTTTTCTTTTCTTAGCAACTTTCTTTTTAGCTTTTGAGTCATCAGACTTATCAGAGTCTTCATCATCATTATCATCATCAGATGATCCTGGAGGATTTGCATACAAGTCATCAATTGCCTTCAAGGTTTCCTTGGAGATTTGCTTTTCATCTTGAGGAGGCACTTGAGGTTCTGCAACTTCTGGTTCAGCAATATTTTCAGAAACTAATTTATTCTCTTCTTCTATATCAGCAAGAATAATATCATCTAGATTAGGTAAAATACTATCATCCATCTTGTAAGTAGGAGGAGAGATAGCCTTTGGAGGAGAAATAGCCTTGGGGGCTGATACTGTTGGAGGCTCTGCTATTGCAAAACTGGCCTTCAGTTTCCTAACAACTTTAGGGCTTATTGGAGAAGTATAGGGGACTATAGCTCTAGATTGCTGGCTATCAATACTGGGTAGAATATTTCTGTAAACAAAATTGAATGAATCTAGTAAAGAATCTAGATTAACTGTGGGATTTATAATGTAATCACCAATAGTAATTATTTCTGCCACAACAATGTCAGCCATATCTATATCAGAATCTGTAAACAAATCAATTATTTCTGCTAGAGGGGCTGCTTCTGCTGAATCATCAGATATCTAAGAATTTTCTGTTGCTGCTGTACAAGGAGGAACTGGAGCTTCTTCATAGAACATCTCCCCCTGACTGGGTTTAGAGGGTCCTGAAGCCAGTCCTCTAGATAAAGGGACAGAAGATAGGGCAGCAATTCTGGAAGAGAGAGAGATGATGGAAGCAGAGAGAGGAGCAATAGCATTAGCTATAAGTTTCTCAAGAGTGGTGGAAATAAAGGCAAGAAGATCTTTTGCTATATCAGAAAAGTTTAGGTATAGGGGTTCAGGAGCAGAGGAGTAAGGAGTGTGATGTCCACAATTTGAACATACAGAGAATGCATTGGAGAAGTCTGTGTTGGTGTATTCTGGGAATGTGGAAGGGGTAATGGATGGAATGTCGGTGGGGATGACTTGAGGGATATCAATTGAAGGAATTTCAGTGGTAGAAGAGGGAAATGTGGTTGTGGGTGAGGAGATGGGTTCCTGAATTGGAGAGTTATGTGGAGATGGTTGAGGAGATAGCAGATTGAAGGATAGTTGTGAGGTAGATGGAATTTCATATATATTAATGTGAGGTGGAGAATGAGGAGGTGGAGATGGAGGTGGTGTAGTATGCTTTGGAGATGAAACTGGTGTGGGTAGATGTTGAGGAGATTGAATTGGTGGAGTATGAGTTGGAGAAGATGATGGTTGTTGTTGAGAAGGTGAAGGAATTCTGGTGGAGGGAAGGACATCTTCTGGAGGTGGAGGAGTGGCTGTCACTGCCCTAGAGCTCTCAGAAGTCCGGGAAGAGGAGGAATCCTTGGATGGCCTTGAGATTGTCCTCTCCCATCTACCGAAAAGTGCAGATGTAAGCCTCTTTGAGGCATTAATGAACACTATCGGGGAGACAAGTAGTTCAGGTGCCTTCTCATGAAGGAAGATTCCCAGAATCCTCGCAAAACACACTTCTTGCTTTGTATTTTTCTTCTTTATTAACTCAAACAAGATCTATCCATAGTTTTCCTGTTTCTTGTTAACCAGAGCACACATGACCAGAAATTGGTTCCTGGAGATATAATCGTGGGCTGTATGCATGCCCAGTAACACCTTGCCAAAAATGCCTGCAAGAAACTTGTATTGAACAGACAAGTTATTTTTCAATAATTTATTGGGGTTTCCTCCTGAATGGCCTATAGTGCTCAACATATTCTCATATTCATCATTATCTATTTCTATATCATCTTCTCTAGTAGATAAATCAAAAATCTCAATAAGAACTACAAGAGTTAGAATGACCTGTGTGCCGCTAATGGTGCCTATCATGGTATCTGCATCAGGAGACGTTGTAGTGAAAACCCATTCCCATATTTCATTTGCTGATATTTTGATCCGGGTTATCATGAACTTCTTCAAACTCTATTCCTCAAACAACTGTAGGATGTCGATGAATATTTGATCAGTGTGAGAGAAAGAGTCAAAATCAACATCAAAACCAGTGTCGGGCTTCATTGCTGCAAGAGAGTTCATTGGAATCGCCATTGTTTGCCTGCAAAAGAAAACAGAGAGATCAAGTGCAAAGGGAACAGAAATTGCGGGATGGAGCTCGAAGAAAACCTAGATATATGATTTTCAGAATATGAAGCAGCAGACTCCGTCCGATGAAAAATAAAAATTCTTTGATCTCAGGTCGACAAAATATTTTGTTGACAAAAGAGTTTGTCGATCTCAGTCTGAAGAAGTGAAAACATTTCGTCGATCTCAGTTCGACGAAACATTTTCTGAAGCAATATCGTCGATCTCCGTTCGATGAATAGAACTTCACACCTAGAGAGTTCGTCGATCTCCATTCGACGAATTTCTCAAGAACTTTTCTCAATTCGTTGATCTCCGTTTGACGAACTGTGGTAAATTCTTCGACCATAGACAGAAAATTAAATTAATGCATCACCATTGATCATACCAAACTGATTCATAAAGAACAGATATTTCTTCTCATCCAAGGGTTTGTTGAAGATATTTGCCTTTTGCAAATCAGTAGAGACAAAGGTGAGATTAATTTTCTTTTTGTCTACACACTCTCTAATGAAATGATGTCGTACATCTATATGCTTAGTCCTAATATGATGCTCTGGATTATGTGCAATAGAAATTGCACTTGTGTTATCACACAGTAGAGTTTAATTATTTAAGTTGACACAATAATCTAGGAGTTAGTTTTGAATCCGCAGCATCTGTGAACAACAACTGCCAGCTATTATATATTCAGCTTCTGCTATTGAGGTAGACACAGATGTTTGCTTCTTGCAAAACCATGACATGTTCCTGATGTGCTCTTTCTGTCCACTCTACATCCAGCAAAGTCAGCATCAAAGTATCCAGTTAACTCAAATTCTGACTCAGCTGGATACCAGAGTCCTAAATTAGGGCAACTCTTTATATATCTCAAAATTCTTTTTAGGAAAATAAGGTGAGATTCTTTAGGGTTCACCTGGAACCTAACACAATGACATGTGGCAAATATAATGTCTAGTCTACTTGTTGTAAGATATAACAGGGACCCAACAATGACCCTATATAATTTCTGATCTATAGGTTTCCCATGTTCATCAGAATCAATTACAACATTGGTAGCCATAGGTGTTTTCTTTGTTGAAGCATCAGCCATCCCAAACCTTTTAATTAGCTCCTTAGCATATTTAGATTGGGATAATAAGATTCCATCAGGTGACTGCTTCACTTGGAGATCAAGGAAGTAGGAGAGCTCACCTATGCTACTCATTTCAAATCTGGAATGCATAAGGTTGGAGAACCTTTTGCATAGTTTGGAATCTGTAGAACCAAATATGATGTCATCTATATATATATTTGTACTAACAATATTTTATCATGATGATGCTTTATAAATAAAGTCATATCTACTATGCCTCTAGAAAATTTATGCTCTAAGAGAAAGCTAGCTAAGGTTTCATACCAAGCCCTTGGAGCTTGCCATAGACCATAGAGAGTCTTATGTAATTTAAAAACATAAGAGGGATGAGTAGGGGAAATAAAACCCCTATAGAGAGTCTTATGGAATTTGAAAACATAAGAGAGTAGGGGAAATTATTCAAACTCAGCTCGACGATTGTCGATCATCGAGCTGAGTTCGAAGAATTTCGAACTGATAATTTAAACTTTGATTTCTTCTAAGTCTTGAGTCTCCTGAAGTCTTCTATTGGCTGGTCCGTGAAGGTTGAACCTAATGACTTAGCCTAAACTCTAGGACTCAAATACTTGACCCTTGCTTGACGATCATCGATCGCAGATTGACGAACTCAGAGTTATTTCTCTGAGTTGAGCTCGACGATATTCGAGCTCAGATCGACGAAATCTGGAGTTCAGCTTCAACATATTCTTTCCAGTTTATTTTTGCTGAACTCAGCTCGACGAAGATAGATTTTGTGCTCGCCAAACTTGGACCGCAGAATTGGCAAGATATTTCCAGAATGCAGTTTGCTAAGCTCAGGTCGACGAACAGGATTTCTCAGCTCGACGAACTTGGATCTCCGATCGATGAAATCTGTTCAAAGCTCGACAATTTTTGTCCAGTGCTAGACTTAGAGTTTTTCCCTCATTTCTGTCCCTATTCCATATTATTTAACAGTAATTTCCTGAGTAATTAATGCACATATTCTCTTGAATATAGTCGTTATTGGCAACATTAATTATGGTTTTCACCATGGTTAATTACTTGCTTAATTTATTGGGACAGTTGGGGAAACTTGTTAAAGACAATATTCTCCAACCATTTTCATTCTCCAGGCAATCAGCAATCAATGCTTGGTATTCAAAATTCAAAGGAGAATTCGACAGAGAATATAAAAGAGATTTTTCTCTTTTCAGACGACAAGAACAAGCAAGCTATTCACAGGAACTGATAGAGAAGAATTACAAAAGCATACATAAGAATATCTGGTTCTTCTCTGTGCAGAAAACAACCTATTTTCTCCATGTGCTTACTGAAGACTGGAGAAGAACAACAAATATATATCAAGTCTTCTTCAACTTCTACTCCAGGAACATTCAAGGATAATAACTTTCAATCAGTCAGAAAGTTCCTGGACATCATTTCAAGACAAGGCTGAAGACCTACACCCTGAGCAAGGCTCCAAGTGATTTCAGAAGGAGCTTTGATAACAACAATCCACCTGTCTTCTCTGTTGATTAGAGAAAGAGAAGACAACATCACCTCTATCACCTCATGTACAAAGAGTTTATTAACTCCCTTCAAAAGTTTATTCTTGGTTTTTGGGCACCTGATCAAAAGCTCAAAGGGTTGTGATATCTCCCTAGAAATAGATCTTGTGGTGGCAGTCACCTGATCAAAAACCTGCTAGTGGATTCCTACCAGGCTCGTAGAGGAGTGGATGTACCCACTTTGGGGAACCACTATAAATTTCTTGTGTTGTCTGGTTGCCTATTTTCCTTCTGTTCTTACTTTGCTGTGATAGTTTAGTTTGCTGTGATAGTTTGTTGTGCTGTGATAGTTTAGCTTACTTTATATTTTCTATTACTACTATTGGTATCACCTACTTTACTCTGATAATATTTAAAATATCTAAAAAGTTTTAATTACTCTATTCACCCCCCTAGAGTAAATCAGATATATCCCCTTCTTTCACTCTCCCTTGACATGGTGGAGGAGCTGCGTGATCTCTCCGCCATCCGACAGGAATAGGTAAAACAAAGAATGGCTAAGTACTTTGACAAGCACGTTAGGGTCAAACGGTTCATGAAAGAGGACTTGGTCCTGAAGAAGGTGGATGCGGTAGGGAGATCAACGGCAGTGAGGAAGCTCAACCCTAACTGGGAGGGTCCGTACATTGTTTAGGAAGTTCTAAGGTTCGGGGGGGGGGGGGGGTGGTATCATCTCTGAAATGTAGAGTGCGAGACCCTAAGTCATACCTGGAGCGGTGATGAGTTAAAACATTTCTATCCGTAAAAGCATTTACGTACTCTCCTTTAATGAATATGAAATCCTTTGATCTTTCATCTCTTTCGGCAATGATATGCATGACAGACCGAACTATCCTAAAAGTCTTGAACTTTCTCCCACTATCGGGTTCTCATCTAGATGGCTGGGCAGATGTGAACTGATGGAAAGTTCTCTTGCTCTATGGTTAGGTCCCGAGACGCTCCTGCTGCCAGGCTTCCACCTAGTTAGCAGGGTCGGGATCCTCGAGTGACGTCGTTATGACCCTAGAGGGTTGAGTCTGGTTGATGCTCAACACCTCCTGTCAGGCTCTCACCTAGCTGATTTGGTCAGTGGTAGCGCCCGAAGGTTAACTAATGGAAAGTTTTCTTGCTCTGGGGTTAGGTTCCGAGATGCTCCCACTGCTAGCTTCCACCTAGTAGGCAGGGTCGGGATTCTTGAGTGATGTCATTATGACCCTAGATGGCTGAGCCCAGATGATGTTTGACATCTGCCATCGGGCTCTCACCTAGCTGATTTGGCTGGTGGTAGCGCCCGGAGGTTAACTGAGGGAAAGTTTACTCACTCTAGGGTTAGGTCCCGAGACGCTCCCGCTGTCAGGCTTCCACCGAGCTGGCATATCCGGGATCATCGAGTGACGTCATTATAACCCTGGATAGCTGAGTTCGGTTGATGCTCAACATCCGTCGTCAGGCTCTCTCCCAGTTGTTTCGGTCGGTGGTAGCGCCCAAAGGTTAACTGATGGAAAGTTTTCTCACTCTAGGGTTAGGTCCCTAGACGCTCCCGATGTCAGGCTTCCACATAGCTGGCAGGGTCGGGATCCTAAAGTGACATCATTATGACCCTAGATGGCGGAGTCTGGTTGATGCTCAACACCCACCGTCAGGCTCTCACCTAGCTGATTGGGCCGGTGGTAGCGCCCGGAGGTTGACTGATGGAAAGTATTCTAACCCTGGAGTTAGGTCTCGAGATGCACCCGCTGTCAGGCTTCCACCTAGCTGGTAGGGCAAGGATCCTCGATGGACACCATTTTGTTTCTGGAGCTATCCTAGATCGTGTTTGCTAATCGACACCAAGCATTTGAAGTTACTTGGGGCAGATGCCGGAGAAACATTGGATCTAGCAAATCTCAAGGCGGGCTGGCAAGGATGAGCCGAGGTCTTGGGAAATTTTACTTGGGAGATTCTGTTTTTGGCAAAGTCTCGGGGAATAAGAGCCCTTACAAGCGAGCTGGGTATTCGCGGGCCCAGCTCGGCAAACGATCCAACCCAACTACCATGGGGTGAATATCTAAAGGCAGGGTAAAGGGGATGATGAGCTGAGGTCTCGGCATCTACTGAGGAAGGCGAGAGGAGGTGGTCCTCGGCGGTACATTTCCACCCTCTTAAAATTTTACTTGGACTTTTTTAACAACTTCAACTTGACATTGACGAGAAAGAAGAATGCTCGAGGGTGAGCTGGGAAGTCGCGAGCCTAGCAGGGCGAGTAATCCGCCACTTGACTATCTTGGTTGGCAAGCTAACAAGACCTCTCTGCGGGTACGAATCCTAACTTAAATACATTCTAGCGGCCCGCTCCACCCTGATGAGGTCGCTCTATGGAGGAGGGCAGCTCGTAGGCGAGTACATTGTAGTAAGTAAGTTAAAAAAATATTGATAAATTCGAGCCAAATCCTTCTTTTTCATTAGTAAATGTTATTTTACAATATGAAGAACTCGCCTCGGCGAGGTTACAAAAAGTGGGGAGGATTACAACAAAACAAAAGAGTGAGGTGTGAGTCAACTCCCGCCCTCCCCTCCGGACGGGTGATCCTCCTCATCCTCCCCTCCAGATGTGGGGTCGTCCTTGTAACCCTTGACATCCTTGAAAAGCTACTCAAAACTTTCCTCCTTATCGCTGGGAGGGGTGGCCAGCAGGAATAGGTTTGGCACGAGGTCCCTCGCTGAGATCTCCTCGCATCCCTCCACCAGCACCTCCATATCTTTCATCATCTGTAAGGTGTAGTCAGCGGTGTTGATGGAGTTGATCCGCCGCCTCTCAGCGACCTTGGCCTCACTGAAGACTTTTGGCCACTTGGTAGGAATGCTCGGCTCACCGTCGGACTGGGGGAAGAAGATGTCTGTCTGTCAGATCAGGTCGCTCTAGAGCCCTTTGTTCTCCTCCTGCAGTTTGGCATTCTCTTTCTCCAGCTTAGCAACGCGAGCTCGCAGCTCGCTCGCGTCTTTGGCATCCTGGGAAGAAGGCAAGGTAAAATCGACATGCATGAAAAATCCTAAGTGAAAAAGGAAGGGGATAGATGCCACTTACCATCCCACCGACGGCCTTTGCGAGAAGGTTCTCAGCGACTTGTAGTCGCCTCGCCAAGTCGGCAGCGTTGTCCTTAGATATGTAGCATTCCTGCTTGGTTTTTCAGCAGTTGGTGGTTGAGACTGAAGTCGTGGCGGACCACCATATGATGCAGCTCCAAGACACGCATATGGGCTTGCAGGCCTTCATGATCGAGCTTTTGAAGAGTCAGGCCCTTGTAGGCCTCGACATCATCGCGCCCATACAGGCCAAAGCCCAGCGTATAGGTATGTTCAGAGGCGGGTTGACCCCTTGACTAGGAGGGATGGAGCGATGAGATGGAAACCCTGCGGGTCTGCTCATCCCATCGCACCATCATCTCGTGATGGGCCCACGAACAGACTCTTACTGTGGTTGGTTCGGTGAGTCGATCGCCGCGGGTTGCTGAGGTAGGCAAGTGCACCTATCGCAAGTAGTACTCGATATTCGGGGGAATACCGAGGTCGTATTGTTCTCGGGGTCATGTTGACTATTCTTACTCCTCCGGGAGGACTATTATTTTACTGAAAGTAAGGTGGAATGTTTTAATTAACTAAATACGGAAAAAGTAAAGGAGCGAAAAAACGATTTAGAAAATATTCGATGAAGGGTTAACGCTCGGAATCGAATCGGATTAAGACTAAAACAATTTTTAATAATTATAGGACTTAGTTTTCAAATTAATAAAAGGCAACTTGGCCGTGGAGGTTCCACAAATATGAGCGCACTTATCTCTAGGAATATTGCTCACCTGAACGTTAAGACTATTCGACCGAACGTTAGTCCGACGAAGGATTCCTCTTAACGCCCGCTTTACGCTAAGAACCCCGCTATTGGGTGGGGAACCCAATTCGGTAGAATTACGCTTGTCCTCTCTCGAGGGTATGCACGCAACTCTATTTACCCAGGGGTGATCGGTCCATATGCACGGCCTCTCGGCTAGCTAGCATATGGACTACGGAAATAGGGCCCACACATCGATATGTGGTCCTACGCGTCGTTAACCCGGGGTAAACCTTAAGTCCTTAAATTAAAATGAAAATAAAGAGCTTCAATTATTAGAAATCATTTTAAATGTCCCAATGCTCTTCGATGCCGAGGCTAATAACGATTAGCCACACATCGGTATGGGGACGGCTTTATAATTTAGTGAGGCGCAAGTTTGAAATTAAACGCTAAAAGATTATAAGAAGAGGACATAAAAACAAATAACAAACATTTAGAAAGCTGAAAAATTAGCTAGAACAAGAACTCACGCACACTCCAAATTATAAATTAAACAGAAACTAAGTTACACATAAAAGAAATTTGCATAATTGAAATTGCGAGTCCCACTCAAACGAGTGGGGGCGGGAAATAAAAGCTTAAAATTGCAAGTGCTACTCAAACGAGTAGGACTAAAATGAAAGCGAGTCCTACTCGAACGAGTAGGAGAAAATAAATGCGATTACAGGGCTTTCTCAAATATTTACAGGGAGATAAAGATCCGTCCATTTAACTCAAGTGAGTAGGCGAAAAAATAAAGAAAGAAAATTACAAGTCCTACTCAAACGAGTAGGCGGGAAATAAAGTCCGTCCATTTAACTCAAGTGAGTAGGCGGAAAAATAAAGAAAGAAAATTACAAGTCCTACTCAAACGAGTAGGACTGAAAATGAAAACGATGCACCATTTAACTCTTAACGAGTAGGCGGAAATAAATGCACACAAACACACACACTCCATATGAATTTCAAGAAAGCATTAAAATTAACACCTACACTCACACACTCTACATAATTTGAACAAAGCATTAAAAGAAAGCATTAAAATTTAACACCTACACTCATGCACTCTTCATAAATGAGGAAAGCAATAAAAAGTTATACTTATACACTCACACACACAAATCGAAAGCAAAATGAAAGTTACCTAAAAATTAAAACTTTTACTTTTTCAAGCTTAGGTTTTGCCAAAAGCAAATAAAAAGAAGAAATTACAATTTTTAGAAGACAAAAGTTTTTCAAAACAAATTAAAAACCAAAGTTTTTGGAAAATTAAAATTACAAGATTTTCATTCTTATGTTTTCATGAAAGTGATAAAAAAGTGAAAAAAAAAATGAAAAGAACAGAAAGAGGTTTTACAATCCTACAAAAAACCTAAGAAAAGAAAATAAAATTCACTTTCAAATCTCTTTTACAAATTCATAAGTATGAAATAATAAACAAAAAAAATCAATAAGGAAGAACATGTTGAAGATGAGATAACCATATCATACCATGCTTGGAAATTAAATCTACTACAAAACCTATCATGAAGACAAATGAAAAACATTACTATCAAACATGTTACACTCATACACACACACACACTTTTCATAAAGAGAAAAACAAGGGTAAAACTAAGAATAAAATGAGAAGAAAAGTGGGCACAAGAGTTCATTCCAAAACCAAATAAGAAGAGAAAATCTAACATTTTTATTGATTAAAGGAAACTATTACAAACTATTACAAGAGCTAAAGCTAAAACAAAAACAAACATGAAAGAAAGGAGGGAGAAATCTCCTTACATAGCTCTAGAATCACGGATGCAGCCCACAAAAACACACTAAAATGGCCCAAAAATCTGAACCATTGGACCTTACAGAAATGGGCAATTTATAGGCAAAAAATTCTAAGTACACGCCCTCCGTCACGGGCGTGTAGGAGGGGCGTGTCACTACTATTCATGAAGGCGGCCGACGATTTGACAGGAAAGTTGACTTCGGGCTGAGTTCGCGGCAGTCACGCCCCAGGTCACGGGCGTGACTCTGGGCGTGTCGGGGAGGTAGAACCGGGCGCGGGTTGCGTCAAAAGTCTTTGGCAGCATCTTGTCGGGCCAGCTGGAAAGGTCACGCCCCAGGTCACGGGCGTGACTCTGGGCGTGTAAGTTGGTGTCGACACTCGACGAATGTCGAGCGGAAAGTGTCGAGTTGAAATCGTCGAGCTGAGATTGAGTCACGCCCTAGGTCACGGGCGTGACTCTGGGCGTGACGGGGGTTCGACGATCGTTGAACAGAATTCATCGAGTGGAGGGGACACGGGCTGCTGTCACGCCCCGTGTCTGGTGACACGGGCGTGTCGTCAGGCGTGTCAAGCTTTTTACTTCAGAAATTTGTAACTTCACGGAATTTGAGCTGTCACGCCCTGGTCACGGGCGTGACCCAAATGACACGGGCGTGTACTGCCCAATTTTGGCAGATTTTGGAATTTTTCTGAAAAATAAAATAAAACAAGTTAGTAGTAAATTTACAAGAATAGGAGCATTTTATTGAATAAAAATAAGTAAAAACGACGAAAATAAATGAAAATGACTAAATTAATGTGCACAAAAATACCTATATTTACAATTCATCAAATACCCCCATACTTAGGCTTTTGCTATTCCAGAGCAAAAGTTTGAGGTGAATCTATAAGGAATAAAAAAACTCTAAGTTTAGCTATCGCTTAATCAATTATAAGAGAGATCGAAATAAATATACGGTGTGTAAGAGTTAAGTCCTAAAATTATGTAGATGATTTAAATAGCGCAAAAGTTTTGGACAAAAGACTTCTTGATGCAATCAAATAGAAGACAACATTTGTAATGGTTAGATTAACGAAAATAGTTTGGAATTATAAGAACTCTAGCTTATACGAGTGCTACTGGAAATAATACAATTTACTAATTATGCTCTCAAAAAGATTTTTGAATTAATTCTAGAATCGTGTAATTGGCTAAGGGGGTATTGGGTTTATGAAGAGGGTTTTGATATTTGAGGTGAGGTAATTTTTTCTCGAACCTCCATTTTTTTTCTTTCTGATTATTAGGAAAACGAAATCTTATTTTCCTAATATGATTTTTGTTTTTCAACTTCATAAGAATAAAATTAACCCAATGTATATTTGTAGGAGTAACGAATTTTATCCTCTTACTCCATATATAATCTTTTAAAATTATTGGGTGTCTATGTTTACGGAACGAAATCTTATTCCCATTGACATAGGATCTTTTAAGGTTAAAATTTTTCATGCCAAGTAGGTCATGAAAGGTAAGGGGAGAAAGGAAAACTAGATTTTTATTCCTAAAAAATTTTGAGAGCAATCTTAATAATTTGTATGTTCCAATGTTTCAGAAAGCTAAAAGTAAGTATAATTGAATTCTATAGTCGTTATTTCCTAATATAATATACGTGCTCCTATCAATGAAAAATTAGAAGTAGTGCCTAAAACGAGTTCGCTATTTTTAACAAAGTATAATGAATTCTTTAAAACTTAACCCCGGCTATTTAAATTTTTCAATCAATAATTAACAAACGGGTAGTGAACAAAGAATTAATCAAATTCACATATAAATAAACTCAAAACTGAATTTTTGGATAACAGAAAAGTTAAGGATGGAATATTTGATTTATTTGTTTCAAAACATTTTTTTTATTTTTATAGTTTTTATCATCTTTTTTTTTCATTTATTTTATTTTTTTGTATTTTTGTTTTTCCCAATTTTTTTTTGAATTTTTTTTTTTGAACTATTATCTTTTTTTGTATTTTTAGGAGAATTTTCATTATATGTACAAAATCATGAGAGAAAAAGAGAGGTTTTTTTTTGAACTATTATCTTTTTTTGTATTTTTTAGGAGAATTTTCATTATATGTACAAAATCATGGGAGAAAAAGAGAGGTTTTTACAAGAATGAGGAAGGGGGAGAGAGAAAAGAGTATTTAAAAAAAGAATATGTACAAAAAAAATATTTACAAAGTGAAACTAAAAATATTCTTCATAAAAATAATTTTTTTGTTGTTTTTTTAATTTTTTGAGTTTTTTGGAAAAAAGAAAAAAAAAAGAAAATAAAAGTTTTTTGGATTTTTTTGGATTTTTCATTTAATAATTTTTTAAGATGTTTTTGTTGTTTTTTTATTATTTTTTTGTTTTTGTTTTGTTGTTATATGTATTTTTTTGTATTTTTGAAATGCAGAAAAATTGAAGTGCAGAAAGTAAAGCACGAAAATACCCCCATACTTAAGTCCAACATTGTCCCCAATGTTGTAACGTAAGTATGCGGAACAAAAAGGAAAGACAATATATACAAAGAATAAAAAAAAGAGGAGAGGGGGTAGAAGCTTCCCTGAAACGCGTAGGGGGAGGCTGATCAGAAACCCTGCGTTTATTAGAAAAAGCAGCAAAGATAATAAGGAAAGAGCGAAAAAGATAAGCGAGGGGTGCCTCCGAGGAGCGCTTTGTTTATAGTCGTGTAGCTTGACTATTTTGGCGGGTTTATAATGTGGAGGAAAGTTATGGTTTCGCTAAAACCGATCACTGGGTCGCCTGCTATATAAGACTTTAACCGATGACTGTTTACCTTAAATGAACCTTTGTCCGGGTGGGAGACGAGTACGGTTCCATATGGAAAAACTTCTTCAACTATGAAGGGACCGGACCATCTAGATTTTAATTTACCCGGAAAAAGCCTAAGACGTGAATTGTAAAGAAGGACAAGATCGCCCAGAGAAAATAATTTTTGGGAATTGATTTTTCGATCGTGAAATAACTTAGAGCGCTCCTTATAGAATTTATTGCTCTCGTAAGCGTTCGCACGCCATTCATCGAGCTCGTTTAGTTGCGGTTTTCTATTCTGAGCAACTAAGTTGGAGTCGAGGTTTAAGAGTTTTAAAGCCCAAAGAGCGCGATGCTCTAATTCTACGGGTAAATGACACGCTTTGCCATAGACTAACCGGAACGGTGTACAACCAATTGCGGTTTTGTATGCCGTCCGATACGCCCACAACGCATCGTCGAGTTTAACGGACCAATCTTTCATATTTAGTGAAACAGTTTTTTCTAAAATTCGCTTAATCTCTCAATTTACTACCTCAACTTGGCCACTTGTTTGCGGGTGGTAGGGGTGGCATGCTTGTGTGTGACTCCGTATTTAGCTAACGTCTTAGCCATAAGAGCGTTACAGAAATGCGTTCCCCTATTACTAACAATTGCGCGAGGCGTGCCGAAGCGAGAAAATAGTTTTTTTAAGAAATGTAATGACGACTCGCGCATCGTTGGTGGGGAGAGCTTGCGCTTCCGCCCACCTTGATACGTAGTCGACCACCACTAAAATATACATATTTTTGAAAGATGAGGTAGGGGGCCAACAAAATCTATGCCCCACAAATCGAAGACTTCGCACTCTAAAAACATGTTTTGGGGCATCTCGTCGCGACGAGAGATGTTACCCGACCGCTGACAGCTATCGCATGCGCACACAAAATTATGCGCGTCTTTGAAGAGAGTGGGCCAAAAGTAGCCCGCCTCTAGCGCCTTCCGAGCGGTCCGGTTGGCTTGATAATGCCCACCGGCTGGACCCTCGTGGCAGTGCTTAAGAATTTGCAAGCACTCCACACCCGCAACGCATCTTCGGACCGCTTGGTCCGCGCAGATACGAAAAAGAAATGGGTCCTCCCAAAAGAAATTTTTCAAGTCAGAAAAGAATTTCTTCTTTTGATGACTTGAAAACTCTTTTGGAAGCACCCGCGCTACTAAGAAATTTGCAAAATCTGCGAACCAAGGCGAAGATGACGAAGAACTAATAATGGCAAGGAGGCGTTCCTTGGGGAATCTGTCATTTATTTCAGATTCGACGAGCGCTTCCGCACCCGGATTTTCGAAACGGGAGAGGTGGTCTGCCGCTAGATTTTCCGCTCCCCGCTTATCTCGGATCTCCAAATCAAACTCTTGTAGGAGGAGGATCCATCGAAGAAGGCGGGGCTTCGCATCATTTTTAGCTAATAAATATTTAAGCGCGGAGTGATCGGAAAAAACGATAACTTAAGATAGCGTTATATACGAGCGAAACTTATCAAAAGCGAAAACGACGGCTAAGAGTTCCTTTTCCGTTGTCGTGTAATTTACTTGTGCGGAAGTGAGCATCTTGCTAGCGTAATAAATAGGATGAAAATGTTTTTCTACGCGTTGGCCAAGAACGACATCTAAGGCAATATCACTAGCGTCGCACATAATTTCGAACGGAAGGGACCAATTAGGGGCCACTAAAATTGGTGAAGTGATAAGTTTTTGTTTTATTAAATTAAAGGCGGACTCGCATTCGCTACTAAAGATGAAACGTGATTCCTTTTCCAAGAGGTGAGTTAGCGGCTTTGTTATTTTTGAAAAGTCTTGAATGAAGCGTCGATAAAAGCCCGCATGGCCTAAGAAACTCATAATAGATTTTACGTTTGTTGGATGCGGAAGTTTTTCTATAATTTCTATCTTGGCCTTATCCACCTCTATCCCCTTAGACGAAATCATATGGTCGAGGACCAAACCTCCTCGAACCATAAAGTTGCATTTTTCCCAATTTAAAACAAGACTTGTGTCCTCGCACCGTTGAAGGACACGATCTAAATTGTGAAGGCAATCGGGAAAAGAGCGTCCGAAAACAGAAAAGTCATCCACAAAGACTTCCATAATGTCTTCTAATAGCTCGCCAAAGATCGCTAGCATACATCTTTGGAATGTAGCCGGCGCATTGCAGAGTCCAAATGGCATTCTTCGATATGCGAAGGTGCCAAACGGGCAAGTAAAAGTTGTTTTCTCTTGATCATCGGGGGAAATGGGGATTTGGAAAAACCCCGATAAACCATCAAGAAAACAATAATACGGATGACCGGATAAACGCTCTAAAATCTGGTCCAGAAATGGCAGAGGGAAATGGTCCTTGCGGGTGGCATCATTAAGTTTTCTATAATCGATGCACACTCGCCAACCCGTAACAGTACGAGTTGGGACGAGCTCGTTATGCTCATTTGCCACTACGGTAAGGCCGCCCTTCTTGGGCACGACATGCACGGGACTAACCCATGCACTGTCCGAAATAGGGTAGATAATCCCCGCATCTAATAACTTAATAATTTCGGCTTTAACGACGTCTTTCATGTTTGGGTTAAGACGCCGCTGCAGCTGAATCGTTTTGCGGTAATTATCGTTAACAAAAATCTTATGGGTGCAAAAGGAGGGGCTAATCCCCTATAAGTCAGAGATTTGCCACGCAATTGCGTGGCGATGTTTAAATAAAATTTCCAATAAATCGGAAGTCTCCGAATCACTCAAGTCCGAAGAAATGATAACGGGAAGCATATCGCCTTTTCCCAAAAATGCGTATTTGAGCGATGCGGGTAAGGGTTTGAGGTCTAGGATGGGCGGTTCTTCTAGGGAGGTTTTAATGCCTATGTCTTTCTTACCAATTGGTTCGAAAGGCAAGTCTAAAGAAGTATCCTCATTGCATTTAAAATTTTCGAGCGCATAAATATCGTCGTTTAAAAATACGGACTCGAAAACGGGAGAAGAACAATCTCCAAAAAAGGTATCTAAAGAGTAGCAGAAATCGTCGCTCGATGACAAATTGTCCATCGAGGGATTAATAGAGAAAGTAACCTGATCATCGCCTACTCGGAGGAGAAGACTACCATTACTAACATCTATTAGTGCGCGGGAGGTGGCGAGAAAAGGGCGACCGAGTATTATTGGTACCTCGGCGTCCTCCTCGATATCTAAGATGACGAAGTCTACCGGGAAGGTAAACTTGTCGACTCGGACAAGGACGTCCTCCACTACCCCGATAGGGAACTTAACCGAGCGATCCGCTAATTGGATGCGCATATTCGTAGGACTAGGAGTACCCAAAGCTAAACGTGAAAAGAGCGAGAACGACATCAGATTAATGCTAGCCCCTAAATCAGCTAAGGCGTACTTTACTAATATATCGCCAAAAAGGCACGGGATGGAAAACCGTCCCGAGTCGTTTTGTTTTGTGGGTAATTTATTAGTAAGGGCCGCCGAGCAGACAGCGTTGAGAGATACATGTGAAATATCCTCTAATTTGTGTTTATTAGAAAGTAGTTCTTTTAAAAATTGCGCATATTTGGGCATTTGCGAGATAGCCTCGCAAAAAGGAACATTAATGTGAATTTGTTTTAATAATAAAATAAATTTTTTATATTGCGCGTCCTTACGCTTGTTATCTAACTTATGCGGATATGGAAGGGCCTTGTTTAAAATAATTTTTTCTTTTATAATTGGTAAAGGCGGCGTAAGCGAAGAAAGGGGAAGAGGGGTCGGAGGTGAAATATGTACCTGAGGGTCGGTCCGTTTTGGATCGACCACCTCCTTTCCACTACGGAGGGTTATAGCGTTGGCGTTCTCCCGCGGATTGGGCTCCGTGTTTCCCGGCAGTGCCCCGAGCGCGCGCTCGGACATCATCCTCGCCAGCTGTCCAACCTGTTGTTCGAGAGTTTTTAGCGATCCGGTGATGTTCCGGATATTTTACTCGTTGGACGCAATATACTTCAAAAAAATTTTCTCCATCGGGGAGGGTTTCGGAAGAGGAGGAGGAGGAAGAAATCCGGGCGCATAAGAAATAGGGGGACGCTGAGCATTATTCGGGTTGCTCCACGAGAAGTTGGGGTGATTCCTCTAACCCGGATTATATTTATTACTATAAGGGTTGTTATTGGGGTTGAAGGGAGGACGACCCGAATTTCCCATGAAGTCCACGAACTCTTCAGCCACGCAGACGTTATGGGGAATAAAACAAGGCGGAGTGGAGGAGGCAGCAGACATCTCCGCCACCTGCTTTGTTAACCTTTCAACTTGAAGGGTCAAGAGAGCAGTGGCATCCACTTCAAAAAGACCAGCCGCCGGCTTTGGGCGTCCCCACGAGACGTTCCATTGATAGGCGTTCATAGCCATCTCTTCGAATAAAGCCTGGGCAGCCTCGGGGGTTTTGTTGTTTAGAGTACCCCCGGCAGCCGCGTCAATCATTTGACGCGTCTGAAAATTCAGTCCATTATAAAAAATTTGAACTCGCAACCACGTTGGCAGCGCGTGGTGCGGGCAACGGCGGAGGAATTCCTTAAACTGTTCCCAAGTCTCGTATAGAGACTCAGGATCGTTTTGCACAAATGAAGAAATGTCCGCCCGCAACTTTGCAGTTTTTGCGGGCGGAAAGTACTTTGTTAGGAACCGTTCCGTCAACTCAGCCCACGTGGTGATACATCCTCGCGGGAGGGCATTCAACCATGCCTTGGCTTTGGACTTAAGGGAAAAAGGAAATAAGCGCAAGCGAATGGCGTCATCAGTGACGCCATTAATCTTGAAGGTGTCGCATATCTCCAAGAAATTGGACAAGTGGACATTCGGGTCCTCATCCGGCATTCCATCGAACTGCACGGCGTTTTGGACCATTTGAATGACACTCGACTTTATTTCAAAATTATTATTCGCCACCGCAGGGCGAACAATACTCGACCCAGAATCATCCAGGTTAGGCCGGGCGTAATAAGACATAGTACGCTCGGCCGCCGGGGCAGGGTTAGGCGCGGCCATAAGTACAACAGTGGGTTCTCCGATAGATTCCTCGGGATCTAAAGAAGGATTTCGGCGTTGAGATCGGATACGCGCAAGAGAGCGTTCGATCTTAGGGTCGAAGTCAAAATCTTCAGACTCGGAGGGTTGTCCACGGGTCATACACCCAAATAAAAATAAAACAAAATAAACTTCTTTTTTTTGTTTTAAAATAAAGTTTTTAGTTTTTTTTATAGAAAATAAGTAAAAGTAATAGACTCCGGAATTCGAAATAGCAACTCGAAGAAAGTAGACTCCCCGGCAACGGCGCCAAAAACTTGATGGGCCCGCGAACAGACTCTTACTGTGGTTGGTTTGGTGAGTCGATCGCCGCGGGCTTGCTGAGGTAGGCAAGTGCACCTATCGCAAGTAGTACTCGATATTCGGGGGAATACCGAGGTCATATTGTTCTCGGGGTCGTGTTGACTATTCTTACTCCTCCGGGAGGACTATTATTTTACTAAAAGTAAGGTGGAATTTTTTAATTAACTAAAGACGGAAAAAGTAATGGAGCGAAAAAACGATTTAGAAAATATTCGATGAAGGGTTAACGCTCGGCATCGAATCGGATTAAGACTAAAACAATTTTTAATAATTATAGGACTTAGCTTTCAAATTAATAAAAGACAACTTGGCCGTGGAGGTTCCACAAATGTGAGCGCACTTATCTCTAGGAATATTGCTCCCCTGAACGTTAAGACTATTCGACCGAACGTTAGTCCGACGAAGGATTCCTCTTAACGCCCGCTTTACGCTAAGAACCCCGCTATTGGGTGGGGAACCCAATCCGGTAGAATTACGCTTGTCCTCTCTCGAGGGTATGCACGCAACTCTATTTACCCAGGGGTGATCGGTCCATATGCACGGCCTCTCGGCTAGCTAGCATATGGACTACGGAAATAGGGCCCACACATCGATATGTGGTCCTACACGTCGTTAACCCGGGGTAAACCTTAAGTCCTTAAATTAAAATGAAAATAAAGAGCTTCAATTATTAGAAATCATTTTAAATGTCCCAATGCTCTTCGATGCCGAGGCTAATAGCGATTAACCACACATCGGTATGGGGACGGCTTTATAATTTAGTGAGGCGCAAGTTCGAAATTAAACGCTAAAAGATTATAAGAAGAGGACATAAAAACAAATAACAAACATTTAGAAAGCTGAAAAATTAGCTAGAACAAGAACTCACGCACACTCCAAATTATAAATTAAATAGAAACTAAGTTACACATAAAAGAAATTTGCATAATTGAAATTGCGAGTCCCACTCAAACGAGTGGGGGCGGGAAATAAAAGCTTAAAATTGCAAGTCCTAGTCAAACGAGTAGGACTAAAATGAAAGCGAGTCCTACTCGAACGAGTAGGAGAAAATAAATGTGATTACAGGGCTTTCTCAAATATTTACAGGGAGATAAAGATCCGTCCATTTAACTCAAGTGAGTAGGCGGAAAAATAAAGAAAGAAAATTACAAGTCCTACTCAAACGAGTAGGCGGGAAATAAAGTCCGTCCATTTAACTCAAGTGAGTAGGCGGAAAAATAAAGAAAGAAAATTACAAGTCCTACTCAAACGAGTAGTACTGAAAATGAAAACAATGCACCATTTAACTCTTAACGAGTAGGCGGAAATAAATGCACACAAACACACACACTCCATATGAATTTCAAGAAAGCATTAAAATTAACACCTACACTCACACACTCTACATAATTTGAACAAAGCATTAAAAGAAAGCATTAAAATTTAACACCTACACTCACACACTCTTCATAAATGAGGAAAACAATAAAAAGTTATACTCATACACTCACACACACAAATTGAAAGCAAAATGAAAGTTACCTAAAAATTAAAACTTTTACTTTTTCAAGCTTAGGTTTTGCCAAAAACAAATAAAAAGAAGAAATTACAATTTTTAGAACACAAAAGTTTTTCAAAACAAATTAAAAACCAAAGTTTTTGGAAAATTAAAATTACAAGATTTTCATTCTTATGTTTTCATGAAAGTGATAAAAAAGTGAAAAAGAAAATGAAAAGAACAGAAAGAGGTTTTACAATCCTACAAAAACCTAAGAAAAGAAAATAAAATTCACTTTCAAATCTCTTTTACAAATTCATAAGTATGAAATAATAAACAAAAAAAATCAATAAGGAAGAACATGTTGAAGATGAGATAACCATATCATACCATGCTTGGAAATTATATCTACTAGAAAACCTATCATGAAGACAAATGAAAAACATTACTATCAAACATGTTACACTCATACACACACACACACACACTTTTCATAAAGAGAAAAACAAGGGTAAAACTAAGAATAAAATGAGAAGAAAAGTGGGCACAAGAGTTCATTCCAAAACCAAATAAGAAGAGAAAATCTAACATTTTTATTGATTAAAGGAAACTATTACAAACTATTACAACAGCTAAAGCTAAAGCAAAAAAACAAACATGAAAGAAAGGAGGGAGAAATATCCTTACATAGCTCTAGAATCACGGATGTAGCCCACAAAAACACACTAAAATGGCCCAAAAATCTGAACCCTTGGACCTTACAGAAATGGGCAATTTATAGGCAAAAAATTCTAAGTACACGCCCTCCGTCACGGGCGTGTAGGGGGGGGGGGTGGCGTGTCACTACTATTCATGAACGCGGCCGACGATTTGACAGGAAAGTTGACTTTGGGCTGAGTTCGCGGCAGTCACGCCCCAGGTCACGGGCGTGACTCTGGGCGTGTCGGGGAGGTAGAACCGGGCGCGGGTTGCGTCAAAAGTCTTTGGCAGCATCTTGTCGGGCCAGCTGGAAAGGTCACGCCCCAGGTCACGGGCGTGACTCTGGGCGTGTCAGTTGGTGTCGACACTCGACGAATGTCGAGCAGAAAGTGTCGAGTTGAAATCGTCGAGCTGAGATTGAGTCACGACCAAGGTCACAGGCGTGACTCTGGGCGTGACGCGGGTTCGACGATCGTTGAACAGAATTCGTCGAGTGGAGGGGACACGGGCTGCTGTCACGCCTCGTGTCTGGTGACACGGGCGTGTCGTCAGGCGTGTCAAGCTTTTTACTTCAGAAATTTGTAACTTCACGGAATTTGAGCTGTCACGCCCTGGTCACGGGCATGACCCAAATGACACATGCATGTACTGCCCAATTTTGGCAGATTTTGGAATTTTTCTGAAAAATAAAATAAAACAAGTTAGTAGTAAATTTACAAGAATAGGAGCATTTTATTGAATAAAAATAAGTAAAAACGACAAAAATAAATGAAAATGACTAAATTAATGTGCACAAAAATACGTATATTTACAATTCATCATCTCGCTAGCCGAGTCTTTTGATTTTCCCCAAAAGTCGAAAAGGGAGTGGCTTTTTGGCAAGCCCGGCTCGCAGGCCACAGTTTCCACTATAGTAGGAGGAGCAGAGGGCTCGCCACCCTCCAGGTCTTTCCTCGATGAGTCCTTCAGCGAGCTCTCTGGTGACCCTTCTGTTGTGGTCTCCAGAGAGCTTATATAGATTTGTTGTTATTTTCTGGAAACCACCAAAGCTTTCATCTTTTTGGCGGCAGGGGGCGGTGAGGCGAGCTGGATCCGACGCGGTCAAGTCGCCTCTTGCAAGAAGAGGGTCCACCAGACCACAGCTCTCCTCGGCAGGCCGCCGCGTCTGTTCGCTCGCACGCGAGCAGGTCCAGGTAGAGTACCGAGTCCACATGGGGCGGTGCTCGGGAATTGATCGCTCCCCTGCAGGAAATGACTTGTTAGAAAAGCGATAATCATAGGGGAGCCCGTAGAAGAGAAAAGGGAAAGTATACCTTCACTAGGTAGAACCGGAAGGAGCGAGTCAAGGCCCCTTCGAAGGAAGGCGACCTAGAAGTCCTTCTCAAGGAAGAACTTGTGCAGCTTGGCATCAACGCCTGATACCGTCGGGGGGGGGGGGGGGTACACCTCCTCGCTCTTTTGCTGGGGGAGAAGGGTATGTTGCCCAGGACTCCCTTAATGAAGACAACCTTGGAAATCCAGTTGTGGTTTTTGTTCGAGGTCTCGCAAACCTTGATGTGCGAGCCCATAAGAAAGGCGACCCCATCACTGGTTGCACGGTAGGTAAAATGTTTGCGGAAGGCAGCGAGGTTGAATTCAATCTGCTCCCAGTATAAGAAGTAGGAAAATGCGACCATCATGACGATTGCATTCGGGTTCAGTTGTGCGGGCAATGCGCCAAAATATTTTAGGATATGGAGGATTTCCGGGCAGAGAGGCAGGTGCAACCCCATCTCGAAGTGCGAGATAGGGAAGGCTAGCTCATCCTGATAGAAAGTTTTGATGGATTCATTCTCCCTGGGATGGTGTGCCTCAAAACCAGGGGGAAGGAAGTTGGATTTGAACTCGGTGAGCTCATGCTTGGTGGTATTCCCTTCGAAGAATATGTACTCGGCAAATTACCGAGCACACTTTGATCGATCGTCGGTGTCAGGCTGCGTCTTGCCCATGCCAGCAAAAGGGTTATGGTGCGAGAGTGGGTAACGAGAATAACAACAAAGGGGGGTATAAATGCAATAAAGGTGATGGCCCAGGGGGTTGGTGAGGGGGCCTATTTATAGAAAAAATGGATTTATGGCCGAGTTGACCGGACAGTCCAGCTCGCAGTCCTGCTCGCCAGATCCAGCTCGCCGACTCTAACTTGTCGACCCGGCTACCTGGCCTATCCTAGTGTGAGCTAAAACTATATGGCATAGCATATTATTTCAAGTAGCATATTGAGTTCTAAAAATTATTCAAAGTTATTACAGACAGGGACATTTGCAGCCCCGAGAAGGAAGAAGTTCATAACAAGAAGAAGAAAGTTCGGTCAACAAGCGCAAGCTGGGGATGCTGGCGGCGAGGGCCGGTTGGCTCAGCTAGGGAGCCATATCCATCTACCCCGGCCTCGAGCCCCCATACCTGGAGGTCGGCGTGGGTTGAGGAACTCGAGGACCAGGTCCAGTTCCCGATGGAAGGTCTGCACGTTTTCATCAAGTCTCTCCATAACTGGGGTGGGGGACATTATCCCGCTCGCCGAGCCATGTTCCACCTTATCTGCGAGCAGCACGTAATACTGCTCCAGAACCTGCAGTCTCTGCTCGTGATATGCATTGTCCCGCTTCTTTAGCACTTTTATTACTCTCTGCCTCGGCTCGACAGGATCCAGCGAGTCATGCAAGAAGCTTTCCATCCTGTGATCAGGGGTGGCTAGTGGCGAGCTTGTTTAGAAGATTCCTCAACTTCAGATGGAGAAGGGAGCCCTGTAAAAACAATCAACTCCTGTAGAAAGATGGTGCGAGCACAATAAAGAAGCCTAGGCAAAATGTTCTAGTGAAAGTAGAGCTTACGGGATGAGCTCGACAGTCATTGGGGGCATGTGCGAAGGAGGCAAGGCTATGTTCTTACTGCGACTCAAAGGATGGTTTCCTGTGGAGATAAGGTTGAAGTTGGTAACCAGGATGTCTATTGGATCCCTAGTTGGATTTGGGCTATGTTCACTAACTAGGATGATTGACCCACCATGTATAGCTAGGGTCATGTCTGTATCCTAGAGCTTAGGCTAAGTCCTTAGATTTAACCTTACATAGACCAACCAACAGAAGACAGCAGAAGACTCAAGACTTAAAAGAAAATCAAGTTCAGAAAATGAGTTCGACGTTTGTCGAACTCAGCTCGACGTTCGTCGAACTCAGCTCGACGTTCGTCGAACTCAGCTCGACGTTCGTCGAACTCAGCTCGACGTTCGTCGAACTCAGCTCGACGTTCGTCGAACTCAGCTCGACGATAGTCGTGCTCCGCTCGACGAACTCAAAGTAAATTCTCTGAGTTGAGCTAGATGATATTCGAGCTCAGGTCGACGAACTCTGGAAGTTCAACTTCAACACATTATGTCCAGAATACCTTCTCTGAACTCAGGTCGACGAAGATAAAATGTCAGCTCGACGAACTTGGACCATAAAATTGGGAAGCTTTTCACAAAAAGCAGTTAGCTGATCTCAGGTCGATGAACTTGTTTCTCAGGTCGACGAACAAACTTTCTCTAGTCGATGAACATGATTTCTCAGCTTGACGAACTTTGATCTCAGGTCGATGAAATCTGTTCTCTGGTCGACGATTTCTGTGAAGCTCCAGACTTAGTATTTCCCTCAATTTCTGTACTTATTCCATATTATCTTGCAATATTTTCCTGAGTAATTAATGCACATATTCTCTGAATATAGCCGTTAGTGGAAGCATTGATTATGATCTTCATCAGGTTAAATACTTGCTTAATTAATTGGGACAGTTTGGGAAATTCATTAATGAAAATATTATCTCCATCCGTATTTCATTCTCCAGGCAGTCAGCATTCAATGCAATGGAATTCAAAATTCAAAGGAGAATATGACAGAAGATATAAAAGAGATTTTTCTCTTCAAAAGAATATGAAGCTCTCAGTACATAGAGAAGATTTACAGAACACACTCAAGATCATCTGCTTCTCTATACAGAAAACATTTTGTTTTCTCCTTGACCTTACTGAAGAAGAAGAAGAAGAACAAATACAAATCAAGAGTCTTCTTAAACTTTCACTCCATGAGCTTTCAAGGACAACATATTCATATCAGTCAGAAGTTCCTGGATCATCATTTTCAAGTCAAGGCTGAAGACTGAAGACCTACACCCTGTACAAGACTCCAAGTGATATTGAAAGGAGTTCTTGACAACAGCAAATCCACTAGTCTTCTCTGTTGAATAGAGAAACAGAAGATATCATCAATCTCTATCCCCCTCTGTATAAAGGGTTTATTAACTCCCTTCAAAAGTTTATTTTGGTTTTTGAGCACCTGATCAAAAGCTCAAAGGTGGCAGTCACCTGATCAAAACCTGCTAGTGGATTCCTACGAGGGTGGTAGAAGATTGGATGTACCCAGGTTGGGGAACCACTATAAAATTTCTTGTGTTGTCTGGTTGCCCCTTTTCTTGTTGTTCTTGCTATGACTGTGATAGATTAGGCTAGTTGTGTTGTGTTAGATTAGATTGACTTAGATTGTTATTGCTTTCTATTAATCTTGGTATCTTTCTTTTTCATTACTCTGATAATATTTAAAACATCAAAAAGATTCTAGATTACTCTATTCACCCCCCTAGAGTAAATCAGGCCTAACCCCCATCTTTCAATTGGTATCAGAGCAGTTTTCTTTGGTGGTACAAGCTAACCCTTGAACCAAAAGATCCTATGTCAGATCTGATCTCTATTTCTCTTAGGGTTATTTAGTTCACAGCATGGAACAAAACAAGGATTATGCAAGCACCAGACCTCTAGTCTGCAATTTGAATAAATTTGCTATCTGGAAGGCAAGAATAAGGCTGTTTATGAATTCAATTGATGAGGACATCTACAATTCTATTTTGACAGGTCCTCCTTAACCTACAACATCTACATCAACATCAACATCAAGCACTCATGTCGTTCCACTACCTGAGTGGACAGATGCACAAAAAAGGTAAAGATTGCAGACACATAGGCCATGAATATCTTAGCCCAGACTATGTCAGATGACATATTCCAGAAGGTGGCTGAGTGCACATCTACAAAGGTAATCTGGGACTCACTCAACTAGATGGTTGCTGGTTCAGCAGATGAGAGAAAAGATAGAAGATCAACTCTCATCTCCCAGTATGATAACTTCAAGAAGGATGAATCAGAATCTATTAGTGACATGTACAACAGATTAAGTTCCATTATCCGTTAATTGAAGACCTTGGACAAAGAGATCTCTCTCACTGAGGTGAATGATAAAATCCTCATGTACTTCCCAAGCTTATGGGATTCCAGGATCTGGCCAATCAAGGAGGCCAGAAGTCTTAATGAGATTTCCACAGAATCTCACCTAGGAAAGCTCAAATCTTATGAGCAGTTGATCAATTCCATGGAAGCTGCAGAATATAAGACTCCCTCATCAACAAGGAAGGAGCAGAATATAGCTTTAAAAGCTACAGAAGAACCAGAAGCTTCAACATCAAATGAAGAACTCCTAAGTCTCTTATCCAAGAGATTATATAAGATGGCTAGGAAGGACTTCAGGAGAAAGTCATCCAGGCAGGATGACAAACCCAGGTATGATAAAACACCCACTAAAGAAATAGTGTGTTTTGGGTGCGGGAAAACAGGACACTTCATCTCAGAGTGTCCTGAAAACCAAAAGAAAGAAAGGAGAAGAGAGAAATACTCCAGAAGACAGTAATACAGCAGGCCTTCCTCCAGCAAGTACAAAAAGAAGGTGAAGGGCTTTGTTGCTGAAACCTGGAGTGATACAAAAGATGAATCCACATCCTCTAGCTCTAGTGAAGAGGAAGAAGAGGCAAAGGCAAGGGAAGCCTGCCTCATTACTATCAATGCCTCTTGCAGCCCATCAGATGCTGAAGAACAATCTGACAATGAAGAATCTGAATCTGAAGCTGATCAGGTACTATCTTCATTTGATTATAGTTTTGATAATTTTAAAATTGAATTTAAATCCATGTGTATAGACGTAATAAATTCTGAAAAAGAAATTAAGACACTTAGAGAAAACCTTATTTCAGAAAACATTAGATTAAAAGATGAATTAACATTAGCTCAAGAGCAAATAATTTAATTAAAATCTGAGTTAGTTGAGGCTAGGAAACTTGAAGAATCCCTAAATGGGAGAAGCATCAAGTTGATGGACATCACAAGCACAATAAAGGCCAGATTAAATGGCAAGCTGGGCTTATGTGCATCATCAAGCCAACCCTCACTGATTCAGAAAAAACATGTTAACAACTCTAGTTAATTTGTTTCTGAAAAATGAAAAGAGAAGATAGAAAATAATGCTAATAAAACTGAATTAAAACCTAAGAATAAGAAAAGGAAAAAATAAAAAGAAAAATCCTAACTTTAACAATGTTCAACAGATTTCGTCGAACATAGATCGACGAAATATGTACAGTTCGTCGAACTCCAGTCGACGAACTCTGAACGCAGATTTATATTATAATTATTTGTTGAACTACGATCGACTAAATCAGTATGGTTCGTCGACTAGAGATCGATGATTTTAGGGCTCAGAAAATGACTGCTTTCATTCTCTGAGTGGAGTTCGACAAACTCATCCCAATTCATCAAACTCAGGTCGACGAACGCACCAGAATTCGTCGAACGCAGTTCAGTATAATAAAAAAATCTAATTCTTCTAAAACTTATAACCAACCAAGATCCACTATCAATCAATTTAATCAATGGATTATACCACCTAGAAGATATCACCCCTTAGGTTACACATGTCAACCTGAATATTCATTTATTTCCAGTTTTAACTATGTAAAGAAAGAAGGACCCAAGGTAACCTGGGTTAGGAATGACTAATCTATTTTATTGCAGGTGAAAGACTATCCTACCACAGAGCAACAGTGGTATTTGTATAGTGGCGGTTCTAAGCATATGACTAGAAACAATGCCAACTTAACTCATTACAAGGTAAAGCTAGGATCAAAAGTAATATTTGGTGACTCCAATTGTGGCCAGACTGAAGGCTATGGAAAAGTCAAGATTGGAGCTGTCACCTTCAGGAATGTAGCTTATGTAAGTGGACTGAAGCATAACCTTAGCTCCATAAGTCAATTATGTGATGAAAGGTATCAGGTATCATTCACTAACAGTTCATGTATTATTTCTTCCTTACAAAACCATGTAGTTTTGACTGGCACTAGAATAGGAAATATTTACTTAGTTAATTTTGAATCTTCCAAAATAGAAACAATAACGACCTTTGGCATAGGAGATTAGGTCATGTTAATCTGAAAAAACATTGCCAAATTATCTAGGGACAACCTTGTCAGAGGATTGCCTTCTTGTCCCTACAAGAAGGAAAGCCTTTGCATGGCTTGTCGGTTAGGCAAAAGCAAACTAAAAGTAGTTTTAAATCATTAAATAAAAGTGACTCACCTAGGATATTGTATTTACTACATATGGACCTTTTTGGCCCTATTGTAGTATAAAGTCTAGGAGGGAAATCTTATACTTTAGTGATTGTAGTTGACTTCTCTTGATTCACTTGGGTTTTCTTTCTGAGATCTAAGTCTGATAACTTCAAGGTTCTTACAGATTTTCTCAAGAACATACAGATTGAGTACTCTACTCCAGTTGCATTGATCAGAAGTGATCATAGTACTGAGTTTGAGTCTCTTCTTATGCAAGAGTTCTGTAGGAAGGAAGGTATCAGGCACTGCTTCTAAACTCCTAGAACACCTCAACAAAATGTGGTTGCTAAAAGGAAGAATAGAACACTAATTGAATCAGCATGCACATTACTTGCAGATGCTTATATGCCCCTATCCTTTTGGGCAGAGGCTGTGAGTACAACAAATTATATACTGAATAGAAGTCTTATACACAAACTTAAGAATAAGACTCCTTATGAGCTACTTAAAGGGAAGAAACCTAAAGTAGATTACTTTAAAATATTTGGTTGCCTATGCTACATTCATAATAATAATAAGAAATATATTAGAAAGTTTGAAGCTAAGGCTGCAGAGGGAATTTTTCTAGGATATTCCCAAGTCAGCAAAGCTTATAGGGTATTTAATAAATCTACTTTAAAAATTGAGGAATCTATTCATGTAACTTTTGATGAAGCTAACATGTCTAATAAGGAGAAAGAAATTTCTACCAACAACACATTGCAGGTACCTCACTTGTATGAGAGATTGGATGATCTAAGCCTCACCCAAGAGATTCCAATACATCCCTCTCCACAAGTTGAAGAAGAAAGTTTAAAGGTGGCTGAAACCTATCCAACAGCTACTATAATTCCACAAGAGGAATTTATTCCCCAAGCTGTTGAACAACTAACTCCTCCTACTAACTTTGTCACACATAGAGATCACACTGTATCTCAAGTGATTGGAGACATTTTAGTTGTTGTGCAGACCAGACATCAACTCAACCAAGACTTGATGCATGCCTGCTTCATATCTCAAATTGAACTCCAATCCATTAAAGATGCAGAGCAAGATCCCCACTGGATTGTTGCAATGCATGAGGAGCTCAATCAATTTGAGATATGTAGAGTTTTGGATTTAGTTTCAAAACCAAAAGACTACCCAGTCATTGGAACTAAATGGGTATATAGAAACAAGATGGATGCCCAAGGTATCATCATAAAGAATAAAGCAAGGCTTGTTGCTCAAGGTTATAGGCAAGAGGAGGGGATTGACTATGACCAGTCTTTTGCTCCTGTTGCAAGGCTGGAAGCAATCAGGATCTTCCTTGCATATGCTGCCTACAAGAAATTCAAGGTTTATCAAATGGATGTCAAAAGTGCTTTTCTGAATGGAGAACTTAAAGAAGAGGTTTATGTTGAACAACCACCAGGTTTTATCTCTCCAACCTATCCCTCATATGTCTTTAAATTGCATAAAGCTCTCTATAGTCTAAAGCCAGCTCCAAGAGCTTGGTATGAAATCTTAGCTAGTTTTCTCATAGAGCATAAGTTTTCTAGGGGTATAGTAGATAGGATATTATTCACTAGGCACCATAAGGATCAAATTTTATTAGTACAAATCTATGTAGATGATATTATTTTTGGGTCTACAGATTCCAAACTATACAAGAGGTTCTCTGACCTCATGCATTCAAAGTTTGAAATGAGTAGCATGGGTGAGCTCTCCTACTTCATTGGTCTCCTTTGAAGCAGCTACCTGATGGCATCTTTATATCCCAATCTAAGTATGCTAAGGAGCTTATCAAAAAGTTTGGATGGCTGATGCCTCAGCAAAGAAAACACTTATGGATTCTAATGATGTAATTGACTCAGATGAACATGGGAAACCTGTTGATCAGAAATTATATAGGGCCATTATTGGGTCTCTGTTATACCTTACAACAAGCAGACTAGATATAATGTTTGCTACATGTCTTTGTGCTAGGTTCTAGGTGAACCCTAGAGAATCTCACCTAATTTTCTTAAAAAGGATTTTGAGATATATAAAGAGTTATCCTAGTCTAGGACTTTGGTATCCCACTAAGTCAGAGTTTGAGTTAACTAGATACTCAGATGCTGACTTTGTTGGATGCAGAGTAGACAAGAAAAGCACCTCTAGAACATGCCAGTTCCTTGGTATGAGATTAGTCTCTTGGTTTTGCAAAAAGCAGTCATCTGTGTCTACATCAACTGCTGAAGCAGAATACATAGCAGCTGGCAGTTATTGTTCCTAGATGCTGTGGATTTAGAACCAACTTCTAGACTATGGGTTCAACTTAAATAATTCAACTCTATTATGTGACAACACAAGTGCAATTTATATTACACAAAATCCAGTCCATCACAGTAGGACTAAGCATATAGACATTAGACATCATTTCATTAGAGAGTGTGTGGACAAAAATAAAATTAAGCTTGTCTATATATACACTGATTTGCAAAGAGCAGACATCTTTTCCAAGCCCTTGGATGAGAGAAATCATCTGTTCTTTATAAATCAGCTTGGTATGATGAATGGAGAGGGCCTAATTTAATTTGTCTATGGTTGACGAATTTTTTAAAGTTTGTCGAACGAAGATCGACAATCTGAGCAAAATTCTAGAGAAATTCATCGAACGAAGATCGACAAACTCTCTGTGAGTGAAGTTGTGTTTGTCGACCGGAGATCGACGAATTTGCTTCAGAAAATTTTCATTGAATGGAGATTGACGAAATGTTTTCACTTCTTCTGACTGAGATCGACGAATTCTTTTGACTATAAAATATTTTGTCGACCTCAGATCGAAGAATTTTTATTATTCGTCGAACGGAGTCTGCCGGTTCATATTCTGAAAACCTTATATCTAGGTTTTCTTCGAGCTCCGTCCCGTGTTTTTAGTTCTCTTGCACTTGATCTATTTGTTTTTGTTGCAGGCAAATTCATGGCGATTCCAGCGAGTACTCTTTCCACAATGAAGTTTGACATGGGTTTTGATATTGACTTCGACTCCTTTCAGCATTTTGGCCCGATCTTTGTGGGAATTCTGCAATTATTTGAAGAACAAATCTGAAGTAGTTCATGACTCACAGAATCAAGACAGCCATGACAAAGATAAAGGAATGGGTATTTACATCTACAACATCAGAAGATACTATGACGGGAATAATATCTGGTAACATCGCTTCTATTTCCCCCACTGTATTAACCGAAGTTTTCGGTCTACTGAATGGTGATGAAGCAATCGAAATGGATAATGAAGAATATGAGAATATGCTGATTAAGATGGGTCACTCTGGAGAAAACCCAAACAAGCTATTAAAGAAGAACTTATCTGCTGAGTATAAGTTCTTGGCTGATGTAGTCGGCAAAGTGCTGCTGGGAAAACACACCGCCTACCATTACATAATCAGGCACCAGTTCATGGTGATGGGTGCTCTAGTAGAGAAGAAAGCAGTAAACAGGGGCAAACTGCTATTTGACTTAATCAAAAAGAAAAAACAATAAGAAGGAAGTGTTCTTTCGACGTATTCTGGGAATCGACATTCACGAAAAAGCTCCTGAACATCTGGTCTCCATGCCAGTGTTTATCAATGCCTCCAAAAGGCTTACCTCTGCCCTGTTTGGCAGATTGGAGAGGAAGATCACCAAGCCATCCAAGGCTTCATCCTCCTCAAGAACTTCTGAGAGAACCAGGGCCGTAACAGCCGCTCCTCCACCACCAGAAGAAGTTCCTTCCACCACCACCGTTCCTTCTCCTCCTCTACCTCAATAACAACAATAACCACAACATCAAATTCATCTACCCACACCAACTCCATCACCAGTTCAATCTCCAGTTCCTACTTCACCAACTCACCAACAACATCAACCCATACCAGCATCAACCCCAGTTCCATCTCCTGAGCACATCACTCCACCTCAATCTCCACTTCCACCTCATTTAAATGACACACACCCTGACACAATTATCTCATCCCAAACCTTCAATATATTATTTCCTCCACCATCTCCACATCAGGAACCCATCTCCTCCCCCACAACAACAATTCCACTTTCTACAACTATAACTCCCTCTATTCCCATCCCTCCACTCACCCAAACTGACATTCCCTCTACTGTACCTGACTACACACATACAAATATGTCCAGTGCATTCTCTATCTGTTCAAATTGTGGTCATCACACTCCATACTCCTCCACTACTCCAAAATCTCTCTACCTTAACTTTTCTGATATTGCTAAAGACCTTCTTGCATTCATTTATCCCACCCTTACCAGGCTTACAGCTAATGTTATAGCTCCACTTACTGCTTCCATCACATCTCTTTCTGCCAAAGTTGCTGCCTTATCCCCTGTCCCTTCTTCTGGGGGACAGGCTTCAGGGCCCCCTGAAACCAGTCAGGGGGAGATATTCTGTGATGTAGAAGCTCCAGTTGTGATAGCAGCAGTAGAAGCAGCAGCAGAAGAAGCAATAGATTCAATAATGTCTGATGATTTTTCAGAAGACACAGCCATCCCTGCTAATATAATAGACTTAATTGACTCTAATACAGACATGAATAAGTCAGTTATAGCTGGAATAAAAACCGTTGGCGATTGTATTATAAATCCCACAGTTAATCTGAATTTTTTATTAGATTTATTCAACCTTATTTACAGAAATAATCTACCCAGCTTTGATGTACAGCTATCCAAAGCTATAGTTCCATATACTACACCAATAAGCCCCACAGTTGCCAAGCAACTTAAGGCTAGTTTTGTAGTAACAAAGACACCAGTTGTACCATCCCCTTCCAAGGATAGTTCTTCTTCAGAAGCCATTTCAGCTCTAACATACAAAATGGATGACAGTCCCCTCCCTGATTTAGATGAAATCATCATGGCTGACATTGAAGAAAAAAATAAGTTACTGTCTGAAAAGGTTGCTGAAACAGTTTGTAATGCCCCAAAAATTATAACCGAGCTGGTCGTGTCCAAGAGAATTTTTGGTGCCTGCACAGGGGTACACGGCTTGGGACACGGGCATGTCCAAGGCCGTGTGGTTCTTTGTGCTGGCCGGTTGTGTTCAGAGAAGGACACGGCAAGAAGCACACCACCGTGACACGGGCGTGTCAAATGACACGGGCATGAGCATACCCGTGTCACCACCCGTGTTCCCAAGAGTCATGTCGGTTGGCGTGGCGGTTACTAGTGACACGGCCCTAGTGCACGGGCATGTCGGAAACTGACACGGGCGTGTCAGGTTGAGACACGAGTGTATCTCGACCCGTGTCCTCTTCTGTGCTCGACGATCATGTAAGGATCGAGGCACACGACCTGGGACACGGCCGTGTGCGAGGCCGTGTTCGGCCCAGGTTTGAGGATTTTTGGGCGGATCTGAGCCGTTCGTTTTATTTAATTAAGATCCAACGACCCAGGTGTGTTCCTGCTGTATTAAGGCCGGGAATGAGGGATTAACTCTTCATTTTCTCTTTATCTTTCTTCTTCTAAGGAGTTTGAGAGAGGAGAGAGCAAGGAGGAAGAAAGGGGAGGTTTGCGGCCGCCGACGGAGCATCGGAGCACCGATTTGAGAATCGAGAGTGGATCCGCGGAGGAAATTCCATTGCGAAGCCTTCTATCCGTATAGTTTTTCCATGGCGCAAAAGCGTACTACAAGGGTAACGATTCTCTACTTGAGCGTATGAAGCTCTCCTTCTTTCTCATAAGTAAACCCAATCCCGCGAGTGTGCGGTGTTCTTTGGGGTTGACAAGAATAGTATCCCTTGTGTTGCATATAGAGTCCAGAAGTGAAGTACGGACATAGGCATTGTGTGTGAAGCCTACCCGGACATGTTGGTCTGGATCGGTGATGTTGCATTTTGTATGGTTTGCCGGAGAAGACTCCGTGTTTTGTATTTTCGGGTTTCTACACGGTAGATTGCAGCAGGGATCCTTGGGGATTAACTCCAAGGAGCACCCGAAAAACTGAGCGGAAACATAATTCTGCTAATTTGGCATCCGGGGAGCCAACCTTGTACATACCTGGGTTATGTAATGTTTGGAATTGTGGCGGGATCCGAGAGAAGCTTGGCTCGTGCGTATGTCTTAAGGTGACTACGTGGTGTGAGCAACGGGCAAGTGGAATCGGACCCAAGCTATGTGGTTCGGTGCGAGAGACCCATAGAGGGACTGGTCGTTGGCATAGTTAGGAGCCTTAGACAGTTGTCAGAAAGGCTAAAATGCTCACGTTGTTGCCATCCTGGGGATGGTGGTGAAGCCACAGAATTGACCGGATTCACCGTTAATGTGCCCTGAGTGCACGGGGTGTTTGGCCTTGCGAGCATACACCTGTGGCGAAGTATGTTTGTACTTTATTGTTTAGCTGGGCTAATAAAATGCAGGAAAGGAGGACCACCGTCCCGAGTAAGGTGCGGGGTCATTATAATTTGGTCGGCTTTGGTTGACTGTTACTTTGTTTGCCACCGTGCGGTGGAATGTTGCTTGTAGGTGCCGCGGAGCCGAGTACCAAGTAGCGGGCTGAAGCCCAAGTTGCTGAGCTGGCCTTCGAAGGCCAAATATAATAGTTGTATTTTATTTCTATCATGTGTGGCCGGCCTGCGAGCCGGTGTATGGAAAACACTACTTTGTTAAGTGAAACTCTTGTAAGGCCATAAGGACAAATACTTTCATTGTATTTGTTATTTCATTCTTGTGGTAGTTGTGGACATTCATGATAGTTGATTATTCAATTTTGGGTTCGTTATAACTGTTTAAAAGCTTCCGCCAGAATGCTCTGTATAGGGCGAGTAGTCTTAGTTGTATGGTTTCGATATTCTTATGTAACCCTTCCGACTGTCCGTAGTATATGGCATCGGGTTCCTGCTGGACCTTCTGTTATATGCCATACAACGAATGGAGGTGTTACAATTTGGTATCAGACTTTTGGTTCCGGTCAACATAAATGAATTCATGGACGAATTCTTTTAAGGGGTGGTGAGCACATGTGTGCGTCATCGTTATAACATCAAAAAGAACCCATGAATGTCCACTTAGGAATGAAAAATACACTTGTTTTGAGGAATCTGAGTGTTCCAATGATTGTTTTTAACAATCTGTTTGTCGTCTAATCAAGCGTCTTTGCTATTATTGGCGGCTAGGAGAGGTGTTGGGCAATCAGAACTCCCGTAATCGGCAGAAAGTAGTGCACCAAGGGACGTGCCTACAACACCTTCAGCGGAAACCGTCAGATTGGTTGCTGAAGAAGTCTTTGTTATGATAAATGCCCAACCTGCAGGGCAAATGCACCATGTACCACCTGTTAATGATCAAGAACCGATTAGGGCGGCAGTGCTGGGAGTGGTAGAGCGTGCGACAGTTGCTCAGGTAGCACCAAGGAGAGTTACGGAGAAGCAGCTCAAGCATGTGATGAGCTTTAATCCTCCGAGGTTCGATGGGGTTGGAACGCCAACTCAAGCTGAGGATTGGATCTCTACGTTAAAGAGGGTCTTGATGGCCACAGAAACTGTTGAGTGGCAGAAGACCACTATAGCGACCTTCCTTTAGGCTGGTGAGGTGAGGTTGTGGTGGGACGAGTTGGAGGTTCACATCTTAGTGGGAAGGCAACTTGCTGATGTGCCAATGGAGGAATTTTCAAGGGTGTTCTTGGCCAGATATCTACCCTCTACTCAGAAGCTGGAGATGGAGAATCAGTACCTTAGTTTGACTTAGGGAGGCAGAAGCGTGGATGAGTATCTCCACAAGTTTAGACGGTTTGGTCGTTATGCTGGTGTTATGTTTACTGAAGAGGAGCGGAAGACCAATCGATTTTATGAGGGTCTATGTGGCGACCTATAGTTTCTCCTTACTGGGCCTAAGGCACAGGGCTTCCTAGCCTTGGCCAATTCGGCCTGGTCATTGGAAAAGGTCGTGAAGAAAGTGCAAGAGAAGAAGTACCCAGGAGAAAAGAAGTCGGAGTTCAAAGTGCCAAATGCAAAGTTGGGTTTCCGCAGATGGAACAAGAAGCTCAAGACTTCAAGCTCAGCCCCTTCGTCTGGTGCGGCAGGGGCAACCATAAGTCGAGTCCCAAAAGCTTACTATAACTGTGGAAAGGTGGAGCATTTCGCTCGTGAGTGTTGGAGCGAATGCGCAAAGTCCGAGAGGAAGCCTGGAGCAACTTACGAAGAGAAAGGGAAGGCGGTGGAGTCAACCGCATCCCACCATGCTCCAGCCCAGCCTAGAGTATATAATCTTGGTCTGCAAGAGGCCATAAAATAAGTTGACGTGGTGACAGGTATGAGGTAAATTATAGTAGTTTAACTTTATGTAGTTATTAACCTTGTATATGTTAGCTTATATATGTCGATGATAGGCTTTGTGTTGATTTTTGATTATCCGGCGAGAGCCCTATTTGATACGGGAGCTTCACATTCCTTCTTGTCCGAAAAAGTTCTAGCGTGCATCGGGGTCCCTTCCTCGACGGCAAAAGGCAAGTTGGATGTGATGTTGCCCAATGGGTGCTCAATGGGCGTGGATAAAGTTTGCGAGGTAAAGTTACGGATTGGGGATCAGGAGTTTGTCTTGCAAGCATTGGTACTGCTGTTAGCAGAGTACAACGTAATCTTTGGTATGGACTGGCTCTCGGAGCAGCGAGCATGCATTGATTGCAACCGAAAAGAGGTTAAGTTGGGACTGAACACTGATCGGGAGACTACGTTCGCGGGCATGAAGGGGTCGGGTAAGGTTTTGATGTCGGCCCTTCAGGTGTTCAAGGCAGTTCGGTCTACGGCAGAGCTGTTTGTCACCTTAGTGCAGACTTCAACGCCTAAGCCAAGTTTGAGCAGTATTTCAGTTGTGTCTGAATATCCTGATGTGTTTCCGGATGATTTCCCAGGAGCCCCTCCTCAGCGGGAGATTGATTTTACTATTGAGCTGGTGCCGGGTGCCAAACCGGTGTCACACTCTCTGTATCGAATAGTGCCAAGAGAGATGGCGGAGCTGAAGGTGCAACTGCAAGAGTTGTTGGAGAAAGGGTATGTGCATCCATGTTCGTCGCCTTGGAGCGCACCGTTCCTCTTCGTTAAGAAGAAGGATGGGAGCTTGCTACTCTGTATTGACTATCGGGAGTTGAACAAGCTTACGGAGAAGAATAAGTATCTGATCCCAAGGATTGACGATCTATTTGATCAGTTAGTTTGGTCTACAGTATATTCGAAGTTAGATCTGAAATCTGGTTACTTCCGACTGAGGATAAGGGAAAGCGACATCCCAAAGATAGCGTTCAGCTCGCGGTTTGGGCACTACGAGTTCACGGTCATGCCATTTGGGTTGACCAATGCGCCATCCGTGTTTATGGATCTGATGAACAAGATGTTCTGAGAGTACCTGGATTATTTCGTGATTGTATTTATCGACGATATCCTGGTGTACTCGCAGTGTGAGGAGGATCACTACAAGCATTTGCACATGGTGTTGGAGACGTTGAGGAGAAATCAGTTGTATGCTAAGTTCTCCAAGTGTGAGTTCTAGTTGTCCTCGGTAGCGTTCCTTGGTCATGTTGTTAGTGGAGAAGGGGTAGCGGTGGATCCGGCGAAGATAGTGGCGATACAGGAGTGGCCTGTATTGACTACCGTGGCAGAAGTTTGGAGCTTTCTAGGGCTTATCGGCTACTACAGGCGCTTCATAGAGAACTTATTGCGGATAGCGCTACCACTCACGATGTTGACAAGGAAGGATCAAAAGTTTGTGTGGTTGCTAGAGTGCGAGCAGGCTTTTGAAGAATTGAAGAGGTGGTTGACCACGACGCCTATTTTATGTTCGCCGAGTGGGACTGAAGGGTTCAAAATCTATAGTGATGCTTCGGGCAGTGCTTTGGGCTGTGTTCTGCTACAGCATGGGAGCGTGATAGCATATGGTTCATGACAATTAAAGGTTCATGAGCGGAATTATCGGGTCCATGACTTAGAGTTAGCGGCCCTGATATTTGCTCTAAAGCTATGGAGGCACTATCTATACGGTGTGAAGGTCGATATCTGCACCGATCATAAGATCCTGAAGTACCTGTTGGATCAGAAGGACCTGAACATGAGGAAGCGAAGGTGGATGGAGTTCCTAGGGGACTACACCTTCGAGATACATTATGTGCCTGGGAAAGGAAATGCAGTGGCGGATGCATTGAGTCGCAGGGCTCCTGCGCAGGCCAACTGGTTGTCGGTACATGATGAGAGGTTGGTCCATGATTTGGAGGCATTAGAGATAACTTGCGTTGACAAGCAGTCTAGTGCCGAGGTGAAATTGTTTTGGACTGAGGTGTAGTATGACCTAGCTGATAGAGTTAGGTGGGCTTTGGTTCAGGATAGCAGCATGAAGCAGATCTTAGATGAATCTTTGGATGGGTCAAATTCCTAATTTGCTGTTTAGGATGGACTGCTAAAGAGGGACGGCCGCATATGCATTCATAGTGCGGATAATCTTTGGGAGGAGTTGAGGTACAAGGCTCATCTTACCAAGTAATTAATCCACCCGGGGAGCACGAAGATGTATAAGGACATGAAGAAGTTGTTCTGGTAGCCAGGATTGAAGAAAGGTGTAGCACTTTATGTGGCCAAGTGCCAGACGTGTGCCTTGGTAAAGGCTTGTCAGAAGCCCGGAGGTTTCTTGAAGTCCCTGCCTATCCTGGAGGGGAAATTCGACGACATTTCTATGGATTTTGTGCATGGTTTGCCAAAGTCGCAGAGGGGAAACGATGCCATCTGGGTGGTCATAGATAGATTGACAAAGGTGTCGCATTTCATTCCAAACAGGAAGGAAGATCCAGTGGAAAAGTTAGCCAAACTCTATGTGGATAATAATGTTCGATTGCATGGTGTGCCCCGCAGTATTGTTAGTGACCGAGATGGATGCTTCATATCAAATGACTGGAGGCTGGTGCATAGCCTGTTGGGAACTAAGTTGAGTTTCAAAACAGCCTTTCATCCACAGATGGATGGTCAAACCGAGAGGTTCAACCGGACGATGGAGGACATGCTTCGCATGTGCGTCTTGGATTTCGGAAAGTAGTGGGAAGATCACCTATACATGATGGAGTTTGCATATAACAACAGTTATCAGGAGAGTATTGGAATGACGCCTTTCGAGGCCTTGTATGGGAGAAAGTGTCGCACGTCGTTGTCTTGGTTGGAGACAGGCGAATTGAAGCTATACAAACATCAAGCGGTGGAAGACGCCACTTCAATGATACGTACAGTTCTGGAAAGGTTGAAGATCGCTTAGGACAAGCAGGCAAAATACTATAACGCCACCATAGGAACATGCAGTTCGGTGTTGACGACTGGGTATATTTGAAAATCAAGCCGTTCAAGGGTGTTTCGCGAGTTCGATGCTTGAAGAAGCTAAGTCTGAGATACCTTGGACCGTTTGAAATCCTGGAGCGTGTTGGCAAAGCAGCGTATCGATTGAAGCTGTCAGTGGATTTGAGTGGGCTTCATGATGTGTTCCACGTATCGTTGTTGCGGAAGGTGGTGCAAGAGCCTTCACAAGTTATTGCGGTCGTTCAAGTGCCGGTTGATTGCGGGTTGATGATAAAGGTCAAGCCAGTACGCATTGAAGATTTTGAGGTTAAACGACTCCGCAACAAGGAAGTCTGAATGGTCAAAGTCCATTGGGATAACTACGGGCGTGAGGAGCTTTCTTGGGAGCGAGAACAGACTATGATGGAAGAATACCCCGAGTTATTCCACTCAATTAACATTTAAAATTTTGTGTACCTTTACATAATTTCGAGATGAAATTCTTTAACTGAGGGAGATTTGTAACGCCCCGAAAATCGTAACTGTTGGGTACATTGGTTCTAATGTACCTGATTTGAAGAAGCCTCACCCAACTCAATGATATACATCAAAATGTATTTGATGTGTTTTGAGTTTACTTGTGCAGGTTAAGTATTTGCAGGAAAGATGAAAAAGTTTCTAAGTCCATGTGTCGACACCTAGAGGGAAAGTGTCGACACTTAAGAAGACTTGTGTCGACACCCAGGCAAGCAGTGTCGACACTTGGAGTCATTGTGTCGACATCAGGGATGCAGAGTCGACACCAGACAGAAAGTGTCGACACAAGGAGCTGTGTCGACACTCAATGAAGAAAAGTGCAGTGAAGCAGTGTCGATACTTAGCAGTTGTGTCGACACCCAGTGAAACTGTGTCTACATCAGAAAGTGTCAACACTTGGAGGCTGTGTCGACACTCAGCAAAAATCAGCAGAGTCTAAGTATAAGTGTCGACACCCAGAATAATGTGTCAACACATAGCAGAAGAGTCAACACTTGAAGAAAGTGTCGACACAAGAAAGAATGTGTCGACACTCAGCTGAAGACTCAACACTTGAAGAAAGTGTCGACACAAGAAAGAATGTGTTGACACTCAGCTGAAGACTCAACACTTGAAGAAAGTGTCGACACAAGAAAGAATGTGTCGACACTCAGCTGAAGACTCAACACTTGAAGAAAGTGTCGACACAAGGAAGAATGTGTCGACACTCAGCAGAAGACTCGACACTTAGCAAAGTTCAAGAATATTCTAAGTACAAGTGTCGACACAAAGGAGATGTGTCGACACTCAGCCAGAGTCTCAACAGAAGAAGAATGTGTCGACACATGGAGCAGTGTCGACACTCAGCAAGTATCAACACAGAAGGTATGTGTCGACACCAAGAAGATGTGTCGACACTTAACAGATTCAACACATGAAGATGTGTCGACATAAAGGAGATGTGTCGACACTTACAAGAATTCAGCAATATACTGAAGTACAAGTACTTGTGTCGACACACATTATCAGTGTCGACACATGAAGAAGAAGCTGTGTCGAGAAGTGCATTCTACAACACAAGGAGTTGTGTCGACACCTTGTAGGCTAGTGTCGACACTTAGTCAACTTGTGTCGACACTTGGTCTATAAGTGTCGACACTTAAAGACAGACAGTCTCGACACTTTTAGACAGTTACAGATTTTTCAAGAACTGACTGGATGACATGACAGCTGCCATTCCAGCCGGTCTACTGCACCTGTCAGAGTTATCAGAAATCAGTTAAGAACCGGACCAGCCGGTTACCATGAAGAAGGCCTATAAATAGGCTTATACTGTCTACAAAAACTGATTTTGATTGAACACAAGTTCAAGTGATCAATATACAAAGAAGATTTAGCTATTCCTTGAAGAATCTAGTGAAGATCTAAGAAGTTGGAGAGAGAGAGCTCCATCCAAGAAGACAGCGTTTGGAACCAGGCTGAGAAGAAGGGTTCAGATTTGTTCTGAATCTTAAGTAGCAGAGATCAAGGATCAACTGCAGAGGAGATCAATCTTATTGTGTTCTACATTCAAGAAGCTTTGAAGAAAGCCAAGTCAGTTTGATCTCAGCTGAGTTCTTCCAAGAACTCATCAAGAAACTCACAACTCTTCTCTCTTTTCTCTGAGTTGTAGAGATTACATTTTTGTATTCATATTTTCTTGTAGGATCCTTAGGGATCTGAGTTTGTAAGCCTGTAATTATAATAGCTGAGTGTAGGGCTTGAGTGCCTGAGTGTAGGAGATTTGAATCTCTGAGTGTAGGCCTGTTGTGGCTGAGTGTAGGCCTTGGTGGCTGAGTGTAGGCTTTGTGAAGAAGCTGAGTGTAGGCTTTGTGAAGAAGCTGAGTTGTAGGGCCTTGGGCCTGAGCTGTAGGAACTTGATTTGGGGTTCTGAGTGTAAGATCTGAGGATCTGAGTTAGTGGAGGAGTTTGGCCGAATCTAGTACACTACTAGATAGGCGAAGGGGGGAAATGGATGTACCCAAACATTGGGGAACCACTATAAACCTGTGTGTTCTCTGTGTGTATGTGGTTTGCTGTGATTGCTGTTTGTTTGCTTGGTAAAAGTAATTATAACTCTGAGAATTAATCTGAATTCTGCCTAAAAAGTTAAAAAGATTTAAGTCACCTATTCACCCCCCCCCCCCCTCTAGGTGATTAGGTACAATATCTTTCAAGTGGTATCAGAGCCAGGTTCCTCAAAAAAGGACATAACTGTCTGAGTAAATCATTGTTGACAGATTCAGTCTAAGTACATTACAGAATCAAGAAAATCAAGAACCATGGGTTCCATTGAGAATCATAAGGAATTGGGATCCATGAAGTTACCCATTTGTAGAAAAGAAATATTTGGCATCTGGAAGGAAAGGGTGAGACTGTTTATGGAAGCCTCAGACCCTACGATATACATCACAGTGAAAGAAGGGTTATATGTGCCCATGAAGGTTTCAGTCTTAGATGCTAATCAAAGAACACCTAAAGATTTCTCTGAAATGACAAAGAATGAGATAGTTCTAGGCACAATGGACAAGAGGGCTCAGAATATCATAGTGAGTGCTATAGATGATGCTACTTTTCAGAATTTGATACACTGCAAGACATCCAAGGAAATGTGGGATACTCTTATTGTGTACATGGAGGGTTCTGAAGAAGTGAGGCAAGACAGAAAATCCTTATTAAACCAAGAATATGAAAGCTTCAGGCAAGGTAGGGCTGATAGCATAACTGAATGCTATAAGAAGTTTTACAGGATTGTGAATGAGCTCATGTCCTATGGCAGAGAGTTCAGTAATTATGAACTCAATGATAAGTTTCTAAGGTCCCTAACAAAAGATTGGGACACCAAGATCTGTGCAATAAGGTAAATGGCAAAGTTAGCAGAAATTCCTCCACCAACACTGTTTGGAAAACTGCTGTCCTATGAAATGCAGTTAATGGTGAGGAAAGAAGAGGAGAAATCTTCAAGAAGTGAACATAAAGAAAGGACAGTGGCATTTAAAACAGAAGCCCCCAGAAAGTACAGAAGTAAGTCACCAACTCCACCACCAAAAGTAGCTGAAACTAAGTCAGATGAGTCAGCAAGCAGAAAGTCTGAAAGTAGTGAAAGTGATGAGGACTTTGCTGCCTTCACAAGACACTTTCAGAAGTTCTTAAAGAAGAAACAGTGGAGGACAAAGCCATCTACTTCACAGGGTAAAGAAGACTATTATCAGAATAAAAAGTCTTCAAAGAAAGACAGGAAAAAGACCAAGTCTAGCAAAGCAACTCTTTCAAAAATTGTATGCTATTGCTGTAATAGACAAGGACATGTTATTGCAGATTGTCCAGAGAAAAGGAAGGAGTCTAATGATAAGAAAAAGACTCAATTCAAGGGCAAGAAGGAAAGATCTTTAGTTGCCAAAAAGGATAAGAGCCTGTCAGACTTATCTTCATCAGAAACTGAGTCAGATGCAGAAGCATATATAGGACTGTTTGCTGAGGAAGAAGAAGAAGAGTTCATTCAGATCATGAACTCTATATATGAACAAGAGGACAGTCAGTGCCAAGGACTGATGGCATTGACAGAAAGTGACAAAATCCTGGAGCAGCCAGGACCTAGTAAGGTACAAGATTGTTCTTTCAGTTCAATTTCTTGTGCTAGTACAGAATCAGATTCATCATCATCAAGTGATGAGAGTGCATCTGAGTCTGAAGAGGATATTCATCAGTTGATAGATGAATATAAAGTTATGTTGCAAGCATTTAAGAAATGCAAATCCTTGGCCAAGAGTCAAGCTAAGGAGATTGCAAGTCTCAAAATGGCTGCAACTGAATATGAGAGGTTGTTTGATCAAAAACTTAATGAGATAGCCAGACTGAAGCACATAACTGTGATTCAGATGGGGACTATATCATTTAAGAATGATCAAATCAAAAGTCTGGAGAATAGTCTTCAGAAGGAGAAAGATTTGGTTGCTAGGTTTTCTAAACCAAAGTCAGTTCTACCCTTAATTGATGAATTTGTTCATCAAAAAGGTAAAGCTGGACTGGGGTTTACTAAACCAGCTAGGACTGTTCAGTCCAAGTCCAATTCCAAGGGCAAAGCCCCAGCTCTCAACAAGCCAGCTGTAGATAAAACAGCTAAGACTGTACCTAAGCAAAGGTACAATAAGTTTGAATGTTGGTGCTGTGGCAAGGTAGGCCATTTTGCCATGGACTGTTGGCACAATGCAAGTGCCAAAGTGAGTAGCAAACTGCCTGTTGGAAAACCTGCAGGTAGCTTTGTTAAGAAGCAAACTAACCAGTACCAAGGACCCAAGAATTCTTTGGGTTCTAAGGTTCACTAATCTGTTTTGCAGGAGAGTCCAAGTGGCCATGCCCCAATATGGTACTTAGACAGTGGATGTTCCAGACATATGACTGGAACAAGGGGATTGCTAAAGGACTTCACTCCAATCAAAGATGGTCCTAAAGTCACCTTTGGTGGTTCTAAAAAAGGAATCATCAAGGGTTTTGGTAACATATCTAACTCTTATATTACAATTACTCAAGTGGCCTATGTTAAAGGTTTGAAACATAACCTTATCAGTATAAGTCAATTGAGTGATGTAGGATATGACATCTCATTTGTCAAAGATGGTTGTCATATCAGGAGGTCAAATGATCAAGAGATCATTTTGACAGGTTATAGAAAAAGAAATGTCTATTGCCTAGACATTATGGTTGAGAACAATGGTTCTCCAGTGTGTCTTGTAGCTGATGAGAAAGTCTCTCATTGTGTCAAATGGCACAAGAGGCTAGCCCATCTAAATTACACGACAATTGGCCAACTCTTTAGTAAAGAGTTAGTGAGGAATGGTCCTCAAGTTAAGTGTATTAAAGATGGAATATGCTTAGCTTGTCAAAAGGGCAAGTAGACTAGATACACCTTTAGGAGCATTGAAAACAAAGATGCTGTGAGGTGTTTATACCTCTTGCATATGGATCTCTTTGGTCCTATGCCAGTTCACAGCCTAGGTAGGAAGGTCTATACCTTTGTAGTTGTAGATGACTACTCAAGGTTTTCCTGGGTGTTCTTTCTTAGACAGAAATCTGAAACACCTATTGTCTTCTATAGCTTTGTCAAACAAATTCAGAATGAACTAGACAGTACAGTGGTCAAAATAAGAAGTGACCATGGTACTGAATTTCAGTCTGATAGTATGGAAAATCTATGTGAAGAATTTGGGATATTTCAAGAGTTTTCTTCACCAAGAACACCTCAGCAAAATGACATTGCTGAGAGGAAGAATAGAACCTTGATTGAGGCTGGTAGGACCCTATTAAGTGATACATCACTACCAGAATATTTCTGGGCTGAGGTAGTTAATACTGCATGCCATGTAATTAATAGGGCTACCATTACTAAAAGCCACAACAAGACCCCCTATGAGGTTGTGAAAGGCAGAAAACCAAACCTATCCTACTTCAGGATCTTTGGTTGTAAGTGCTTTATACTTAACAATGGAAAGTCTTACTTGACTAAGTTTGCTGCCAAATCCCAAGAGGGAATTTTTGTTGGGTACAACAACAACAGTAAGGCTTATAGAGTCTACAACTTGTCTACACAAGTTGTAGAAGAGTCTGTACATGTAGTATTTGATGAAACTAGACTTATTAACAATGAGTTGTCTAGTAGTATTTGCAGCTCCACAGGTATAACAAAGAAGATGGACAAGCTCAATATAGAAGAAGAACCTACTGCAAGACAACAAGTAGAAGATAGTGGCTGCTGTCCAGGGGGAGCACTACATGTACCTAATGCAGAAGAAATTCAAGGAGTGCAGCAAGATGAAGACACTGAAGAAGTTCAACCTGAAGTCAGGATGCCTCCAGCCAATAGGCATCTTAGAGATCATCCAGCAGAACAAATCATTGGTGATCCAAGATCAGGGGTACAAACAAGGAGCAGAAATCTGAATGCAGTGCTCTTCTCCAATTTTCTATCCCAAGTTGAACCAAAGAAGTTTGAAGAAGCCATCCTAGACCCTCATTGGATTGAGGCAATGCAAGAAGAGCTGAATCAGTTCAAGAGGTGTAAAGTCTGGGAGCTTGTTCCTAAACCAAAAGACCACAACATAATTGGGACCAAGTGGATCTTTAGGAACAAGATGGATGAACATGGAGTCATCATTAAGAACAAAGCAAGATTGGTTGCTAAAGGGTATAGGCATTAAGAAGGTATTGACTTTGATCAAACCTTTGCTCCAGTAGCCAGACTGGAAGTCATAAGGATGTTTCTGGCCTATGCAACCTTTCAAGGATTTAAAGTTTACCAAATGGATGTAAAGTCAGCCTTTCTGAATGGTAATCTAAAAGAGGAAGTTTATGTGGAACAACCATCAGGTTTTGTTGATTCAACTCAACCTAATCATGTCTATAGACTTAGGAAAGCATTGTATGGGTTAAAGCAACCCCCTAGGGATTGGTATGAAACCCTGTCTAGTTTCCTCATTGAGAATAAGTTCACAAGGGGGAAAATAGACAAGACTCTATTTCTTAGGAAATCCAGAGGCAAAGTAATACTAGTCCAAATATATGTAGATGACATAATATTTGGGTCTACTGAAAGTAGTCTTTGCAAAAAGTTTGCAAAACTAATGCAAGGACAGTTTGAGATGAGTAGTATGGGGGAACTTAAGTTCTTCTTGGGACTCCAAGTTAGACAGACTGAGAATGGTTTATCCATATGCCAGTCTAAGTTCACCCTGTAACTCATAAGGAAGTATGGTATGGATTCATCCAGTACCATGAAGACTCCTATGGGGTCAAGTATGTCTCTTAGCAAAGATGATGCAGGGAAACCTGTAGATGAGACTTTGTATAGAGGGATAGTTGGCTCCCTTCTATATTTGACTGCAAGTAGACCAGATATCATGTATGCTACATGTGTCTGTGCTAGGTATCAAGCATGCCCTAAGGAGTCTCATTTGACAGCAGTCAAAAGGATACTGAGATATCTAAAGGGCACTCCTTATTTAGGCCTCTGGTACCCTAGGAATGGGGATTTTGAACTAACAGGTTATTCAGATGCAGACTTTGCAGGATGCAAAGAAGACAGAAAAAGCACAACTGGAACCTGTCAATTCCTAGGTGGAAGACTGATTTCATGGAGTAGCAAAAAGCAAACAAGTGTGACTATCTCCACTACAGAGTCAGAATATGTGGCTGCAGGAAGTTGCTGTGCTCAACTTCTATGGATACAACATCAGCTTGAGGACTATGGAATTCAGGTAAGTAGAACTCCACTATTTTGTGATTCTACTAGTGCTATATCAATTGCAAATAATCCTGTTTCCCATAGTAGAACTAAACATATTGAAATAAAATATCATTTTCTTAAGGAACATGTAGAAAAAGAAGATATTTTACTGGAATATGTTAGAACAGATAATCAACTAGCTGATATGTATACTAAGCCTTTAGAAAAAACTAAGTTTAATAGGTTTAAAATTGAACTAGGTATGATAAACTTAGAATAAGTTTATAGAAATGGCTAAGTAAAAAGGTGTCGACACACAGAGATATCTATGTCGACACAGAAAAGTAGTGTCGACACTTCAGGAAAAAGGTGTCGACACATCTAGGAAGTTGGTGTCGACACTTCAGAAAATTAGTGTCGACACATCCAAGGTGGTGTCGACACTTAGGCTTTACTCAGTATTATCTAAGTAAAGTCTCGACTGAATGTCGAGCTGAGTGGTGTCGACACATAAACAAGTGTCGACACATATAATCTGTTGACTAAATTTGTCAGTGTCGAGACATTATAAGTAAGTGTCGACACTTATCGACAAGTGTCGACACAATTTAAGTTGGTTAACCCGCCTTTTCATCTTCAAACCTAGAAAGGTATAAATAGAATTTCTCCATTGTCTGTCGACACGCTCACTAAAGTTTCGAGACCAAACTTGTGTGTCGACACCTCTCTTCTCTCCAGTTAAATTCTTCAAACCCTAATGGCGCCAAAGCTTGAGGAGAACATCAATGAAGGCTACGAACTGGTGTGACAAGCGTTTGACGAAGCAGAACAGGAAATCAAGGATGTCGTAACCCTAGTTGTAGACTCAGGGTTATAATTTCTTGTTTTGAGCCGACTAAAATCTGGAAGAAAGAAGTCTTAGAATTCCTGAATGGAGCTAAAGTGGACGAATCTGGACTCAAGATCAAGTCTAGGGTTCATGGTGAAAAGGTGAAGGTATCACCTAAAAGTTTGAGAAAGGTTCTAAACCTGCCAAGGACAAAAGAAGAGGATGAAGTAACAGCTTCTAAGACCAGAGAAGCATTGACATGGTGTGGTTTGGATTCAAAGATGAAAGTTGGATCTGTGTTTAATAGGAAAGGCATGAACAGTCAGGGAAAATTTCTATCAGAAATTGTTGGAAAAGTAATCTTAAGCAAACCTGGAGGGCATGACAGGGTATCTGCTCATATGTTCAACCTTATGACAAGGATAATCTTCACAGTGAACACAGATTGGTCTGTTGTTATCTTTGAGAAGATTAAGGAGAGTCTGAAGAAACCCAATTTGGGTAGAATAATAAGTTTATACCTAGCTGGTAGCATACCAGAGGTTATGGGTCAAGCTGCTGGCAGAAAAATCAATCATATAAGGAAAATGGACATGAGGATATTCTCTAGATGGGACAGGATTTTGTCTAAGGAAATGCCAACCCCTGAGAAAATAACTCCTGAGAAAGTAACACTCCAAAAGAAGAAGAAGAAAACTACCCCAGTGGCTCAGGTTTCATCTAGCAGCTCTGATAGTGAAGAGCAAGTTGTCTTTACTCCAGAAGAGGATGTAGAAGAAAATGCTGGGAAGTCTCCAGCTCAACAAGATGCTGCAGAGAGGCAGGGGGAGGTACCATCAGCTAGCCCCATACACCAGGATCAAGTCCAGGGGGAGCCTCTAGTTATAGAAGAGCCAACTACACTAGAAAGTGAACAAGCAACCCACATCATCCTTGAGGTAATCACTGAGCTTAATGCTTTAGATTTCTCTATAGAGGATAATGTATTGTCTGATTCCTTAAATAATGTTAATCAGCAAACTCAGATTGATAGTCAAGTCCCAGATGTTGTCATGGAGGACACATCTGTTGCAGCTCAAGTAGTATCTGATCCAGTGATAGATGAGCCAAGAGTTTCTCCAGCTCATTCTCCACAAGAATATACTATGGAAGATCTTTTCCTCAATCTGGATCAAACAGACATTGACAAGGAAACTACTGCTGCTGAGGGGGAGAATGCTCCAGTTGAGGGGGAGCAAGTGCAAATTCTGGAAGAACCTGCAAGGCAAGAACCTGAGAAGGCACCAGAAGTGCAGAGGGAGTTACCTCCAAGCCCTAAGGAGAGGGTAGATATAGCCAGCAACTCAGCTTCTGAAGATGAGGAGGCAGCAAGAGCTAAGAAAAAGAAGTTTCAAGTCTTCAAAAGAAGGAGCCAGAATTATAAGAAGGCATTGCAAACCGTATCACCACAGCCTATATCTCAACCAGCACCATCTGTAGATTATAGTTCTCTCATGGTTACTATGCAAATAAAACTTGATGAGCACAGAAAAGCCATAGAAACCTATGTGGATGAGGGGCATAAATCCTTACAGTTTGATCTAGCCCAAGATATAAAGTCTATAAGATTTGAAATGAATCTTAATAAAAAGGAGATGACTGACTGCTTCCACAAGGGCGGGAATGCAGTAGTCTACTTAGCTACTCATCAAGAGAAAATAAAAGCTCAAGTAGATGACATTGCACTGAAGCAAGGGTATGTTCTTGAGAACCAGATCAGAATGAATGATAACTTAACTGCTTCCCATAATGCAATTGTCACAGAAATGAAGAACATAGCTGCTGGACTGACAACTTCTACTGCTACTGCTAAGGCAGATTTTGATAAGGCACTGCAAAAGAGTTTATCTGATGTTACAATTGCAATTCAGGACTCTCAGAAGTTGATCACTGACAAACTCCAAAGGTTGAAACCTTTCTTTAAAGATGGAGTCAATTATTTGGATAACCAGGTCAGATTTCAGAAAGATGATGTCAGAGATCACATAGAAAGAGAAGTCATAAAGGGGGAGAGGGTATTAGTCAAAGCCAGCTCTGATCATGCTAAGTGGATTTCTAATTCTATCAGAGCTACTCTTGGTTATCCTCCTTTATGTGATGATGACAATGTTGCAGAATCTGGAATACATCCTGCATATCTAGGAGGGGAGCAACCTGAAGTGGCTCAAGTCATCTACCCTCCTCCAGATTTTGATATGGTTCAAGCTGATATACAATCAATGTATAGCCCACCTGGGGGAAAGGACAATGTCATCATAGAGAAGGTGGTTCAGCCAGTATCTGAGGCTATGCAAGCAGCTCTGCAGAAAGAAGAAGAAGCTAGACTATCTAAAAAGAGGTTCATGGAGCAAGCTGAACAAAGACCAGACTTTGAGAAGTGGAGCCCCACTTCAAGAAACATTATCTTAACTGCATGGAAAGCTGCAAAAGATAATATACAAGATAGAAACAAGTGGTTTTCTGAATTGGAATGGAGAAAGCATGAGACAAGGCAAGAAGCCATAGTCCAATATAGAAGAAAGGCAAAGATGGGAAAGCTACCTCCTACTGCTCAGGAGCCTAACAAGTACTTTCCCAAGCCTTATCATTATTTTGAGAGGCAAAAGATCAAAGCTGAAGAGCTAAAGAAGAAGGAGCTGAAAGGGAAAAAGCCTGCTAAAACTGAAGATGCTGAAGCTACTGTGCAAGCCAAGATACAGTCTGGAAAAGGGATAGTGATCAAAGATGCTGATCAAAAATAGCATAGAAATTTTCTTAAGTTTACTATGTAATCTTTTGATGATTAAACATTCTGTAAACTTTAGAATTATGAATATGACAAGCTGTTAGAACAATGTGCTGTGTGATAAATTTGCTGTGTGATAAATTTATTTCATAATTGTTCTGAGATAATGTCTATGTATACATGTTTTGATTATTACATGTTTATGAATTTGCCCTGTTAAATAATCCTGCTTTACATCATTTTGTAATTTTATTATGAATGGTGTATATCATTGACTAAGGGTTATGACTTCTCCAAATAGGGCGAGATTGTTGGGTATATTGGTTCTAATGTACCTGATTTGAAGAAGCCTCACCCAACTCAATGATATACATCAAAATGTATTTGATGTGTTTTGAGTTTACTTGTGCAGGTTAAGTATTTGCAGGAAAGATGAAAAAGTTTCTAAGTCCATGTGTCGACACCCAGAGGGAAAGTGTCGACACTTAAGAAGACTTGTGTCGACACCCAGGCAAGCAGTGTCGACACTTGGAGTCATTGTGTCGACACCAGGGATGCAGAGTCGACACCAGACAGAAAGTGTCGACACAAGGAGCTGTGTCGACACTCAATGAAGAAAAGTGCAGTGAAGAAGTGTCGACACTTAGCAGTTGTGTCGACACCCAGTGAAACTGTGTTTACATCAGAAAGTGTCGACACTTGGAGGCTGTGTCGACACTCAGCAAAAATCAGCAGAGTCTAAGTATAAGTGTCGACACCCAGAACAATATGTCGGACACATAGCAGAAGAGTCAACACTTGAAGAAAGTGTCGACACAAGAAATAATGTGTCGACACTCAGCTGAAGACTCAACACTTGAAGAAAGTGTCGACACAAGAAAGAATGTGTCGACACTCAGCTAAAGACTCAACACTTGAAGAAAGTGTCGACACAAGAAAGAATGTGTCGACACTCAGCTGAAGACTCAACACTTGAAGAAAGTGTCGACACAAGGAAGAATGTGTCGACACTCAGCAGAAGACTCGACACTTAGCAAAGTTCAAGAATATTCTAAGTACAAGTGTCGACACAAAGGAGATGTGTCGACACTCAGCAGAGTCTCAACAGAAGAAGAATGTGTCGACACATGGAGCAGTGTCGACACTCAGCAAGTATCAACACAGAAGGCATGTGTCGACACTAAGAAGATGTGTCGACACTTAACAGATTCAACACATGAAGATGTGTCGACACAAAGGAGATGTGTCGACACTTACAAGAATTCAGCAATATACTGAAGTACAAATACTTGTGTCGACACACATTATCAGTGTCGACACATGAAGAAGAAGCTGTGTCGAGAAGTGCATTCTACAACCCAAGGAGTTGTGTCGACACCTTGTAGGCTAGTGTCGACACTTAGTCAACTTGTGTCGACACTTGGTCTATAAGTGTCGACACTTAAAGACAGACAGTCTCGACACTTTCAGACAGTTACAGATTTTTCAAGAACTGACTGGATGACATGACAGCTGCCATTCCAGCCGGTCTACTGCACTTGTCAGAGTTGTCAGAAATCAGTTAAGAACCGGACCAGCTGGTTACCATGAAGAAGGCCTACAAATAGGCTTATATTGTCTACAGAAACTGATTTTGATTGAACACAAGTTCAAGTGATCAATATACAAAGAAGATCTAGCTATTCCTTAAAGAATCTAGTGAAGATCTAAGAAGTTAGAGAGAGAGAGCTCCATCCAAGAAGACAGCCTTTGGAACCAGGCTGAGAAGAAGGGTTCAGATTTGTTCTGAATCTTAAGTAGCAGAGATCAAGGATCAACTGCAGAGGAGATCAATCTTATTGTGTTCTACATTCAAGAAGCTTTGAAGAAAGCCAAGTCAGTTTGATCTCAGCTGAGTTCTTCCAAGAACTCATCAAGAAACTCACAACTCTTCTCTCTTTTCTCTGAGTTGTAGAGATTACATTTTTGTATTCATATTTTCTTGTAGGATCCTTAGGGATCTGAGTTTGTAAGCATGTAATTATAAAGGCTGAGTGTAGGGCTTGAGTGCCTGAGTGTAGGAGATTTGAATCTCTGAGTGTAGGCCTGTTGTGGCTGAGTGTAGGCCTTGGTGGCTGAGTGTAGGCTTTGTGAAGAAGCTGAGTGTAGGCTTTGTGAAGAAGTTGAGTTGTATGGCCTTGGGCCTGAGCTGTAGGAACCTGATTTGGGGTTCTGAGTGTAAGATCTGAGGATCTGAGTTAGTGGAGGAGTTTGGCCGAATCTAGTACACTACTAGATTGGCGAAGGGGGAAAGTGGATGTACCCAAACATTGGGGAACCACTATAAACTATGTGTTCTCTGTGTGTATGTGGTTTGCTGTGATTGCTGTTTGTTTTCTTGGTAAAAGTAGTTATAACTCTGAGAATTAATCTGAATTCTACCTAAAAAGTTAAAAAGATTTAAGTCACCTATTCACCCCACCCACCCACCCCCCCTTCTAGGTGATTAGGTACAATATCTTTCAGTAACTGAGCTGGTCGTGTCCAAGAGAATTTTTGGTGCCTGCATAGGGGTACACGGCCTGGGACACAGGCGTGTCCAAGGCCGCGTGGTTCTTTGTGTTGGCCGGCTGTGTCCAAATAAGGACACGGCAGGAAGCACGGCAGCATGACACGGGCATGTAAAATGACACGGGCGTGTGCATACCCGTGTCACCACCCGTGTTCCCAAGAATCGTGTCGGTTGGCATGGCGGTTACTGGTGACACGGCCCTAGTGCACGGGCGTGTAGGAAACTGACACGGGCGTGTCAGGTTGAGACACGGGTGTGTCTCGACCCGTGTCCTCTTCTGTGCTCGACGATCGTGTATGGATCGAGGCATACGGCCTGGGACACGGCCGTGTGTGAGGCCGTGTTTGGCCCAGGTTTGAGGATTTTTGGGCGGATCTGAGCCGTTCGTTTTCTTTAATTAAGATCCAACGGCCCAGGTTTGTTCATGCTGTGTTAAGGCCGGGAATGAGTGATTAACTCCTCATTTTCTCTTTAGATTTCTTCTTCTAAGGAGTTTGAGAGAGGAGAGAGCAAGGAGGAAGAAAGGGGAGGTTTCCGGCCACCGACGGAGTATCGGAGCACCGATTTGAGAATCGAGAGTGGATCCGTGGAGGAAATTCCATTGCGAGGCCTTCTATCCATATAGTTTTTCCATGGCGCAAAAGCATACTACAAGGGTAACGATTCTCTACTTGAGCATGTGAAGCTCTCCTTCTTTTGCATAAGGAGACCCGCTCCCGCGAGTGTGCGGTGAGTGTGCGGTGTTCTTTAGGATTGACAGGAATAGTCCCCCTTGTGTTGCATATAGAGTCCGGAAGCGAAGGTACGGACATAAGCATTGTGTGTGAAGCCTACCCGGACATGTTGGTCTGGATCGGTGATGTTGCATTTTGTATGGTTTGCCAGAGAAGACTCCGTGTTTTGTGTTTTCAGGTTTCTACATGGTAGATTGCAGCATGGATCCTTGGGGATTAACTCCAAGGCACACCCGGAAAACTGAGCGGAAACGTAATTCTGCTAATTTGGCGGTCGGGGAGCCAGCCTTGTACATAACTGGGTTATGTGATGTTTGGAATTATGGCGAGATTCGAGAGAAGCTTGGCTCATGCGTATGTCTTAAGGTGACTACATGGTGTGAGCAACGGGCAAGTGGAATCGGACCCGGGCTATGTGGTTCGGTGCAAGAGACCCATAGAGGGACTGGCCGTTGGCATAGTCGGGAGCCTTAGACAGTGGCAGAAAGGCTAAAATGCTCACATTGTTGCCATCCTGGGGATGATTGTGAAGCCATGGAATTGACCGGATTCACCGTTAATGTACCCTGAGTGCATGAAGTGTTTGGCCGTGCGAGCCTACACCTGTGGCGAAGTATGTTTGTACTTTATTGTTTAGCTGGGCTAATAAAATTCAGGGAAGGAGCACTGCCATCCCGAGTAAGGGGCGGGGTCGTTATAATTTGGTCGGCTTTGGCTGACTGTTACTTTGTTTGCCACTGTGCCGTGGAATGTTTCTTGTAGGTGCTGCGGAGCCGAGTACCAAGTAGCGGGCTGAAGCCCAAGTTACTGAGCTGGCTCTCGAAGGCCAAAGCGAATAGTTGTATTTTATTTCTATCATGTGTGGCTGGCCTGCGAGCCGATGTATTGAAAACACTAGTTTGTTAAGTGAAACTCTTGTAAGGCCATAAGGACAAATACTTTCATTGTATTTGTTATTTCATTCTGGTAGTTTTGGACATTCATGATAGTTGATTATTCAATTATGGGTTCGTTATAACTGTTTAAAAGCTTCCTCTAGAATGCTTTGTGTAGGGCGAGTAGTCTTAGTTGTATGGTTTTGATATTCTTATGTAACCTTTCTGAGTGTCCGTGGTATATGGCGTCGGGTTCCAGCTGGACCTTCTGTTATATGCCATACGGCGGATGGAGGTGTTACACAGTTACTCCAGAAATTGATCTTCTAGAACCTTCAGTGGCTCCTCCAGCAGAAAAGCAAATATCAAAAGATATTCTCAAGGCTCTTGATTATTTATATGATAATCCTCAAGGATCTTCTGATGATGAAGATGAGGATGATGATTCTGATGATGATAGCTCTGCTGCCAAGAAGAAAGTCACAAAGAAGAGAAAGGCTGCTCCTAAACTAAATCCTACACATGATACACTATATTATATCCTACAGAAAATCGCTCCATATCCTGGGATGCCATCTTGGATGTGGCTTTCAAAGAATGAATAGAAAGCTAGAAAGAAATGCAGGAGGTACTCTCCTCCCCCTCCTCAAAGAAATTGGAGAGGTCCTCCTCCTCCTCCTCCTCCTCCACCTGCTGCTGGTACTTCAGGAAATATTTCTCAGAGGTCTACCTCCCATGCTCAAACTTATCAAAGACATCAAGGTAGATCCTCAAGATATCAAGAAAGCAGTCAGCAGAGGTATTCCTCCAGCAAGCAACATCAACAACAACAACATCAGCAACAATAACATCAACAACATCAACAGCAACAGCAAGCTCCTGAAATAGAAAAAGCTGACAGTCCTAAAAGGCCAGAGTCTGCACCTATTCGCTTTGTGGATCCTGAAACTGAGACAACTTCTAGAATGGCCAGGTTCCAGGAACTTGTTGGATTATCAATGATCAATAAAGCTAAAGCTGAAGGAAAAGATCCATCCCAATCATCAACAATGTCTACATATAGAAAAAAGAGTTAAAAAGGTATGAAAAGGCTAATAAATTCTTTAATGTAGATGCTTACATGAATCTACATCCAGAGGCTGTTGTGCCCAGATCTACCTCTCTTAATATAATTGGAGTTGCTGATATGACAATGTCCAAGATGCAAGCAGCTAATCCAAATAGAGAAATCAGATTTACACAGCCCTCTGAGAAAGAGAAAGATGACAAGCAAAAGGAAAATCTAAAGAAGAAGAAATGATACATTTTATTTAGTTTCTGTTTGTCTGAACTCTTTATTTCTTTACTGTCACAATGCTATTATGTAAATATCTGCTAAATGTTTCAATTTTTCTGCCAGATATATTTTTTCCTACTTTGTCAATGTTTTTATTTCATTTGCATTAGTGACCTCACCCAAATAGGGGGAGATTGTTGGATCCCTAGTTAGATTTGGGCTAGGTTCACTAACTAGGATGATTGACCCACCATGTATAGCCAGGGTCATGTCTGTGTCCTAGAGTTTAGGCTAAGTCATTAGATTCAACCTTACATGGACCAGCCAACAGAAGACAACAGAAGACTCAAGACTTAGAAGAAAATCAATTTCAGAAAATGAGTTCGATGTTCTTCGAACTCAGCTCGACGATAGTCATGCTCCGCTCGACGAACTCAAAGTCAATTCTCTAAGTTGAGCTCGATGATATTCGAGCTCAGGTCGACGAACTCTGGAAGTTCAACTTCAACACAATATGTCCAGAATACCTTCTCTGAACTAATGTCGACAAAGATAAATTGTCAGCTTGACGAACATGGACCACAAAATTGGGAAGCTTTTCAAAGAAAGCAGTTAGCTGATCTCAGGTTGACGAACTTGGTTCTCAGGTTGATGAACAAACTTTCTCTGGTCGACGAATATGATTTCTCAGCTCGACGAAATTTGATCTCAGGTCGATGAAATCTGTTCTCTAGTCGACGATTTCTGTGAAGCTCCAGACTTAGTATTTCCCTCAATTTCTGTCCTTATTCCATATTATCTAGCAATATTTTCCTGAGTAATTAATGCATATACTCTCTTAATGTAGTCGTTAGTGATAGCATTGATTATGGTCTTCATCAGGTTAAATACTTTCTTAATTAATTGGGACAGTTGGGGAAATTCATTAATGAAAATATTCTCTCCAGTCGTATTTCATTCTCCAGGCATTCAGCAATCAATGTAATGGAATTCAAAATTCAAAGGAGAATACGACTGAAGATACAAAAGAGCTTTTTCTCTTCAGAAGAATATAGAGCTCTCAGTACACAGAGAAGATTTACAGAAACACTCAAGATCATCTGTTTCTCTGTACAGAAAATATTTTGTTTTCTCCTTGACCTTGCTGAAGAAGAAGAAGTACAACAAATACAGATCAAGAGTCTTCTTCAACTTTCACTCAAGGAGCTTTCAAGGACAACATATTCATATAAGTCAGAAGTTCTTGGATCATCATTTTCAAGTCAAGGCTAAAGACTGAAGACCTACACCCTATACAAGGCTCCAAGTGATATTGAAAGGAGTTCTTGACAACAGCAAATTCACTAGTCTTCTTTGTTGAATAGAGAAAGAGAAGACATCATCAATCTCTCTCCCCCCTCTGTATAAAGGGTTTATTAACTCCCTTCAAAAGTTTATTTTGTTTTTGAGCACCTATTCAAAAGCTCAAAGGTGGCAGTCACCTGATCAAAACCTGCTAGTGGATTCCTACCAGGGTGGTAGAAGAGTGGATGTACTCAGGTTGGGGAACCACTATAAAATTTCTTGTGTTGTCTAGTTGCCCCTTTTCTTATTGTTCTTGCTGTGGCTGTGATAGATTAGGCTAGTTGTGTTGTGTTAGATTAGATTGACTTAGATTGCTTTTGCTTTATGTTAATCTTGGTATCTCTCTTTTTCATTACTCTGATAATATTTAAAATAACAAAAAGATTCTAGATTACTATATTCACCCCCCCCCCTCTAGAGTAAATCAGGTCTAACCCCCATCTTTCAATGTCTTTGGCCCTCTCCCCTATGAGTGCAGGAGTAGGTGCGGACTGTTGAGAAGGAGAGTGATTTGGCGACCTAGACTTCGGCAGGTCTAGCCCCGTGGTCCCAAAGGGAGGTGATTTGCTCTGCAGGCGAGTGTCGGGTGATGTCTGAGGATGCGAGTCATCGTGTGGGGTGTGGACTTGCGACATGGAGGTCTCAGTATTAATCTGATGGTTCACGAATTCGGCAGGAATGTCGACGACCATTTTCCCCTTGGGGTCGGCAACCAATTTAGAGGAGGAGAGCCTGGTAGTTAAGGTGGATTCCAAGTCACGGTAGATGGATTTAATATCCTTTGGGATGGACTTAGCCTTCTTGGCAGCATTGGTTTTTGTCGGCTCGCACAGTGCAGCGTTGGGGGATATGCCGACTAGCACGGCAACGCGAGTGGTGTTGAGCTCACGGGCACGGCTAAGCTTCTTTAGGAGCACTTAGGAGAGAGGCATCTCAGCAAGGCTTAAGTAAAGGGAATGGCGGAGGCCCCCCAAGTATGTGGGTATGTATTTATAATTGCTGGTGGAGCTCACCAAAGGATTATCTGGCACCTATCGCACTCGCCGCATATTCCTAGGTTGGATGTTTGTTTTCAAGCTTGGGCCAACAATGCAAAGAGTGTGGATTATGTACAACCCCATATCTAGTGAGTAGTGTTCGATAGGAGCCAGATCGGCCAAAATCCAGCAGTCCGGGTCCTAGGAGAGATGGAGGGAGGCGAGATCCCTTTAAGCCCCTTCAGCTCGCCCCAATGGTGTGGATCGCGTGAGGGGTGAGTGGATCAGGTCGGCTCTCACTCTCCCCAGGGTCTCGGCAAGTAGCGGGCGAGTGGGGCAGGCCGGGTCCGCACTCGCCCAGGGCTGGGAAGGGGTGGCAAGTGCCAGCTCCATCGAGCACTCGCCGCCCCCGGCGAGTGGAGGTTCCAAAATACCACTCGCCCAGTCTCTTGTGATTCATCTTTACTATTTTAACCCCGTGGGCCTGCCTATAGCCTTGTAGAACAACTAAGTTACATTGTTGGCAGACCCCGTTAGGCTGCACATAGCTGCTTAGAATAGCGGAGGTTGGCTATTTTGCAGACCATTTTCAGAAATCTAAGCCCTTAGGTCTGTCCCCTATTCCTTTTCCTTAATCATTTGGTTTGCGAGAGAGAAGTAAGTGTGCGATCACCCCTTCCCCAACGGTGCACTCCACAGAGACTGAGTTTTCGATTTCAACATTTGCCATCTCAACAGCTGAATCAAAGAACATCTCAGCTGGACGTTATTGTGCACAACTACTTTGGATCCAGCATCAACTCCAAGACTACAATCTCCAGCTAAGTAGAACTACAATGTTTTGTGATTCTTCTAATGCAATCTCTATTGCTATGAATCATGTGTATCATAGCAGGACTAAGAACATAGAGATTATATATCACGTCATTAGAGAGCATGTGGAAAGGGAAGACATCAGTCTTGAGTTTGTCTCCACAGACAGACAAGTGACTTATATTTTCACTAAACCGCCAGATGAGGCCAAGTTCAACACTTTCAAATTTGATTTGGGCATGTTGAAGTTAGTATAGCTTCATTATGTAGTCATACATATATATTGTAGGCAGAATTGACCCTTATGGTCTATCAAGGAAGATATGGAATAAGTATCCTGGCGTCGAGTGCGCTTAGAATAAGTTTACAGGCGTCGAGTGTGCTGAGACAACATTAGGCATCAAGTGCACTGAGACTAAGTGTCTAACCGTTGAGTGCGCTGAGATAACTTCAGGCATCGAGTGTATCGAGTGCATCGAGACCACTCCACGATCTTACTCAAGCAGTTCTGATTACGACTATCTTCTGGGATTAATCTAAGTCATTGATCAACTCATGTCAAACACGACAGGTACACGCCTCTCCACATTCTCAAATTGGGGTAAGTATAAATAGAAGTGTGTGTGCTTAAAATAAAATACACTATTCCTAGCCCTTTTCTACTTTACGCGTCCCTGCAATAAAAGCTCGTGCAAAACTCTAGAAATTCAAAGGCTCCATTGTGCCAAAAGGAATGGATTTCCTTTTTGAGGGTTTTGAGTTAGTGACAAATGGATTCAAGGATGCTCCAGAGGAAGTACAACTGGTTCTCCACTTACTGCTAGTCGCTGACCTAGAATTCAACCCATTGGAGCCAAGCTCGATATGGAAGCAAGATGTTCTCAAACTATATTTGAATGTCACTGTTGACTCATCCTCCAACAAAATCAAGTCATCTATCAATGGACACAAGATCAAGATCACTCCCAGAAGACTGGGCAAAGCCTTAAATCTGCCCAAGTTTAGGCTGCCTGATGAAGAAGAAGAACTATATCAGGATGATGTGAAATCCGGCCTCAAGTGGTGCGGGCTTTCAAAGCATACCATCGGGTTTGTTCTGAGAAAGGAGATGAATTTAAAAGGAAAGTTTCTGGAAGTTGTCGTTGTCAAAGCTCTAATCTGCAAGACAGGGTCCCATGACAAGATATCTAAAAAAATGGTTGAGCTAATGATAAGGATAATTCTATCCAAGAGAACCGACTGGGGAAAGTTACTGTTTGACAGGGTTGTGGAATGTGTTCTAGAGCCAAACCTGGGTAGAATTCTGTTTGTGTACTTGTATGTTACTATTCCAGGGATCCTCAATGTGAGGCTAGGAACAAAGATCCATCATATGAGAAGGATGGACTAAAAATGTTTGATAGATGGGACATAGTGTTGCTTCCACACCACGAAACAACTATCAAGAAGAAAAAGAAGAAAGTTATCATCACTGAGGAAAGCACTGGAAGCAGCTCTTCTGAGAGCTGAGAGGAAGAGCCTCATGATCCTCAGCTGTCTGTCTCTTCAAAAGAAACCAAAAGAGATATGAGTGCTCAGTTTTCTATGTCCTCAGAACCTACAACAATGATTCCACATGGTGGCTCTCAGTCTGAAGAGACTCCAGCAGAAATAGTTGAAATACTGACTGGAGAAGTGGTGGAAAATATATGTACAAACATTGAGGGGGAGACTACCCAGATAAATGATCCTAGTGAGGGGAGGCAAGTTACATCAGTACAGAACAACTTAATATCTTCCTAGAAAATCTATAGAGAAGGATTGATCGGACTCCAGATGGTCCTAAGGTGATGCTCTTCAGTCCTCAAGGTGAGGGGGAACAACTTCCAGATGCGGTGAATGAAGGTGCTCTAGTGATAGTTGATACAGAGTAGCATGTTCCTATGGGGAATGTAGAAGTTGAGGGGGGAGATTCCAATAGAGCTCCCTACTTAGGAATCTGAATAATATTGTAGATATATATGAAGATGGTGTACCTGAGGCTGATGTGCCAAAGACTAATGTTGTTGAACACTCATCTGAGTACATGATGGCTGACTCAGAATCCAGATAATTTGCAAGGGAGAAGGATGAGGATGTCTGCAACCAGTAGACATCTCATCAAGCTGATATAATATCCTCCACCCCCTAGCACAACTTAGAAGCCTACTAGATGACCAGAGACGACAGCTAGAGCATTATGTTGATGATTCCATCAAAGATCTGAGAAAGGATCTATCTACTAAAATTAAGTCAATCTGATTCGAAGAAAACTTGTTAAAGGCCAACATAGTTTCATTCTTCATGAGAGCTTCCCCTACAATAACCTATAATGAAGCAAGTTTGAGGAAATATGGAAGAAGCAGATTAATATCATGGAAAATCAGAACATCACTGCTAGCAACATGGAAATGGTTCATAATGTGCAGAAGAAACTGATGGAAGCACACAAGATAACTTTGGAGAGAAGGATGCATGCATGTACTCAGTATCTGTATGATCACATGCTGGAGGTTAAGAATCATATTACCAAAAATGCACGCCCGGGGGAAAGACACCATTTTTCTCCCGGACACGTTTTTTTTGCCCGGGCGTGAGTTTTTTTTGCCTGGGCGCTGTTTTTTCGCCCGGGCGAGGCTATTTCACCTAGTTGCGGTTTTTTCGCCCAACCACAGTATTTTGGCGCGGGAGCAATATTTTCGTGCAGACGTGATATTTTCACTAAGGGTAGGGTTATCCTCCTAGTCTGAGTTGTAGGGCTTCTTGATAAGTCAGAGGTAGGTGATTTGGTGGATCACTGAGCTGTAGAAGTAAAGATTACTCTGAGTGTGTAGGGTTTTTGCCTGAGGTAATGCTTGGAGGAAGCTTGAGAGATCTTGAAGGATTTGTGTTGTAAGCACTTTGAGCTGAGTTTGCAGAAGATTGCCTTGTTTAACACACTGTTAGTAAGGTGGGAGGGAGAGTGGATGTACTCATATCTTGGGAAACCATTATAAATATCTGTGTGCTATTTGTGATTGTGTAGTTAAACCTAAAACAACTAAGAAAAATAAGAAAGTGACCATCAACCTATTTACCTCCCCCCCCTCTAGGTGATTTACTCTACTACTCTAAATAACTCTCAGTATACATTTAGTGTTTTGATAAAAGATACAAGTCTATAAATTAAATCACATTAAAATATGTAATATACAAACATAATATTGAATATACATAGTAAACTTTACTTTCACAAAATTCAATGCACATAGATTTTTGAAAAAGAAGTAGCAACTCATTTGTATGCATAAGAAACTTTACAATTCTTTTCAAAATGCTCAACCTCACAATGCTTATTAAGAGTTATCAGGAGAGTGAGTAGTGCTTGGTGAAATTTTTCTTATCAATTTATTCCATTTTTTCTTATTATATATATATTGATTTTTTTTATTGATGAAGGACTCCGAATTCACTTATTTTGCAAGCATATATAATATTTTGTTTGTTAAACCCCTTTTCTCTAAAAAAGTGCATGAATTATTGTCTAGGTTAGTTATTTATGTGCTTCAAGAGGTTAAGTTATCACTTGTCACATTCATGTATGATAAAAATTTAAAGACACTTGTACACCATCAAAAAGTGTGAGTGCAATTCAAATATAAAATATTACTCATACTTAGAGGTATGCAGAAATAATTCTACACATCTTCTACAAACTATTTTACTGTGTACTAGAAAAGATATACATGGCACGATAAGACCAAAAAACAATATTCTATGTGACTTGAAAATGAAATCAAACATTGTAAATAATCCTAAAATGATAAATCTAGTCATCCTTGACTTTTACATTGCAGCATAAATTTTGAAATATTTGATTTATAAAGCAAATTTAATAAGATAATTTATTATTTGAAGTTAATTTATATATTTTTGAAATAAAAGCAAAAAACAGATATAGATCATAATAAGAATATTTGAGATAATTTAATAATAAAAATAAAAGTTGAAAATAATTGTAGAAATCCTCTGAGAATTATATAGAGGGGGGGGAATAAAGATTAAAAAAGCTTCTCAAATAATTTTAGTTAACCTAGGATTTGCACTCACACAAATTTCAAACCAGAGATTATTCACAACACAACACATCTCAAAAATAAATAAGAAAGAAAATCAGAAAACATAGAAGACACCAAAGCTATAGTGGTTCCTTAAAATCTAGGTACATCCACTCTTCTACCACCTTGGTAGGAATACACTATCTCAGTGCCTGAGTCCTTTGATAAGGAGACTCTTAGAATGAACAACTAGATCTTTTGGTAAGGAGATCGTGAACTACTACTAACTAAATCTTTTTATAAGGAGACTCTCAGAACAACCTGAATTCTTTGAAGAGGGATTCTAAAAACTCCTTACTCTGTTAATACAAAAGAGAGAGAAAAAGATTGAGAGAATATTGAGAAGTACTAGAATTTTTCTAGATGAGTCCTCTTAGTAAGAATATGAGGACTAATAGGCACTAAGTGTTTTTGATCCTTCAATATGATGAACCACTTTTTAATATAAGATTTGTAGGGGTTGTAAGCTTTGGGTCAATTAATTTTCTCTAAATATTATAGTTAATTGTTGGTTTCAGCACTGATAGAGAAGAATGAGTGTTGAGAAGATGAAGAATAGTCAGCTATCGGTCTGTATTAGCTCCTCCTATTCTTCATTCTATTATATGACTATATCATCTCTGAATCATTTTTGAATTATCCATTTCTTGGCATAATATATTCAGTAGGAATGATGATACATTCTTCCAAAAACACATTAATCAATTTCAATATTTCTTCAAATACTTTTTATAAAATCATCTCTGAATCTGATAGACAAATCTTTTCTTTAGTCTATCTTTCAACAGTTATAATTATTTGAATAAATTCCCAAGAAAGGCCCTTGAATTAAGTCTAAAATAATTCTCCGACTTTTACATTATGGGTTGTACTCGATGCTAAGTCAACTTCAAATAAGAGTAATGTTGATTTCCTGCTTCTATGTAGAATAAATATGTTATCGAATTTACGTCGATATCCTATCGACGTATGCATCGACTTCTATCTTGAAGTAGCATCAATTTCAACATATGTAGATTGTCTGAATTCTTGTTGCAATAACATTGATATCCAGTTGACGTTGCGTCGAATTCAAGTCGATGCAAGTTGGTTTTTCTTGATTTTCTTCTAAGGTTGGCCATGGTTTTTCGAATTTGTGGTTAAAAAGGATACCATTAGCCATGATTCTCTATTTTGTGGCTAATACGAAAATATTAGTCACCGTTTTTTCCGTGTTAAAAAATTAGCATGAGATAATTGACTAAAACATAGTTTTTAAAATTATTCAGAGTATAAGCATGAATATATTATTATTAATTTAAATATTAATTCTCATATACTTAATTAATTTGTGTCACATGCATACAATTCAATCACATCACGTGCTATGAGGAGATCAACAACAGTCAATCTAAGAACAGAAATATTGTCGAACCACAATAGCTATTCTCTACTAATGAATGATTGAAAGTGAGGTCATTATAGAACAAGATCAACATTTGCCTATAATAGCCTATTCATTGACAATTTTGCTTAGACCCTGTTTGGGAGGGCTTTTTAGAAAGGAAAAAAGAATGGTCACAAAAGAAAGGTAAGAAAATGAGCTTTTGGAAAATGTATATTGGAAAAAGAGATTTGTTTGGGTAAACTCATTTTGCAGAAAATTTCAGAAAGGAGAATCACTTTATAAACCATTTGGCAAATCTTCGTTGGTGTAACTTTTTTTATTAAAAAAATATGTGTGGGGGAAAATGAGCGCCCGGACGGAAAATGCGCACCCGACCAAAAATGCGCGCCCGGAGGAAAGGCACCATTTTTTCGCCCGGACACATTTTTTTCGCCCGGGCATGAGTTTTTTGCCCGGGAGGTGTTTTTCGCCCAGGCGAGGTTTTTCCGCCTAGTTGTGGTTTTTTTCGCCCGACCACGGTATTTTTGCGTGGGAGCGATATTTTTGCGCGGACGTGATATTTTCACTGAGGGTAGGGCTATCCTCCTAGCCTGAGTTGTAGGGATTCTTGATAAGTCAGAGGTAGGTGATCTAGAGGATCACTGAGCTGTAGAAGTAAAGATTACTCTGAGTGTGTAGGGTTGTTGCCTGAGGTAGTGCTTGGAGGAAGCTTGAGAGATCCTGAAGGATTTGTGTTGTAAGCTCTTTGAGCTGAGTTTGTAAAAGATTGCCTTATTTAACACACTGTTAGCAAGGTGGGAGGGAGAGTGGATGTACCCATATCTTGGGGAACCACTATAAATATATGTGTGTTATTTGTGATTGTGTAGTTAAACCTAAAATAACTAAGAAAAATAAGAAAGTGACCATTAACCTATCCCCCCCCCCTTCTAGGTGATTTAGTCTACTACACTAAATAACTTTCAGTATACATTTAGTGTTTTGTTAAAAGATACAAGTCTATAAATTAAATTACATGAAAATATGTAATATACAAACATAATATTGAATACACATATAAAACTTTACTTTCACAAAATTCAATGCACATAAATTTTTGAAAAAGAAGTAGCAACTCATTTGTATGCACAAGACAATTTACAATTCTTTTCAAAATGCTCAACCTCATAATGCTTATTAAGAGTTATCAGGAGAGTGAGTAGTGCTTGGTGAAATTTTTCTTGTCAATTTATTCCATTTTTTCTTGTTATATATATATTGATTTTTTTTATTGATGAAGGACTCTGAATTCACTTATTTTGCAAGCATATATAATATTTTGTTTGTTAAAGCCCTTTTCTCTAAAAAAGTGCATGAATTATTGTCTAGGTTAGTTATTTATGTGCTTCAAGAGGTTAAGTTATCACTTGTCACATTCATGCATGATAAAAATTTAAAGACACTTGTACACCTTCAAAAATTATGAGTGCAATGACATTATCAAATATAAAATATTACTCATACTAAGAGGTATGCAGAAATAATTCTACATATCTTCTACAAACTATTTTACTGCGTACTAGGAAAAGATATACATGGCACGATAAGACCAAAAAACAATATTCTATGTGACTTGAAAATAAAATCAAACATTGTAAATAATCCTAAAATGATAAATCTAGTCATCCTTGACTTTTACATTGCAGCATAAATTTGGTAATATTTGATTTATAAAGCAAATTTAATAAGATAATTTATTATTTGAAGTTAATTTATATATTTTTGAAATAAAAGCAAAAAACGGATATAAATCACAATAAGAATATTTGAGATAATTTAATCATAAAAATAAAAGTTGAAAGTATGAACAATTGTAGAAATCCTCTGAGAATTCTATAGAGGGGGAGGGGGTGAATAGATATTTAAAAAATCTTCTCAAATAATTTCAGTTAACCTACGATTTGCACTCACACAGATTTCAAATCAGAGATTATTCACAACACAACACATCTCAGAAATAAAGTAAGAAAGAAAATCAGAAAACATAGAAGACACCAAAGCTATAGTGGTTCCTTAAAATCTAGGTACATCCACTCTTCTACCACCTTGGTAGGAATACACTATCTCAGTGTATGAGTCTTTTGATAAGGAGACTCTTAGAACCGATAACTAGATCTTTTGGTAAGGATATCGTGAACTACTACCAACTAAGTCTTTTGACAAGGAGACTCTCAAAACAACCTGAATTCTTTGAAGAGAGATTCTAAAAACTCCTTACTCGGTTAATACAAAAGAGAGAGAAAAAGATTGAGAAGTAGAATTCTTCTAGATGAGTCCTCTTAGTAAGAATATGAGGACTAATAGGCACTAAGTGTTTTTGATCCTTCAATATGATGAACCCCTTTTTAATAGAAGATTTGTAGGGGTTATAAGCTTTGGGTCAGTTAATTTTCTCTGAATATTACAGTTAATTATTGGTTTCAGCACTGATAGAGAAGAATGAGTGTTGAGAAGATGAAGAATAGTCGACTATCAGTCTTTGTGTATTAGCTCCTCCTATTCTTCATTCTATTCTATGACTATATCATCTCTGAATCATTTTTGAATTATCCATTTCTTGGCATAATATATTCAGTAGGAATGATGATATATTCTTCCAAAAACACATTAATCAATCTCAATATTTTCTTCAAATACTTTTTATAAAATCATCTCTGAATCTGATAGACAAATCTTTCCTTTAGTATGTCTTTCAATAGTTATAATTATTTGAATAAATTCCCAAGAAAGTCCCTTGAATTAAGTCTAAAATAATTCTCCAACTTTTCCATTATGGACTGTACTCGATGCTAAGTCAACTTCAAATAAGAGTAATGTTGACTTCCTGCTTCTGTGTAGAATAAATCTGTTGTTGAATTTACGTCGATATCCTTTCGACGTATGCATCGACTTCTATCTTGAAGTAGCATCAATATCAACATATGTAGGTTCTCTGAATTCTTGTTGAAGTAACATCGATATCCAGTCGACGTTGCGTCGAATTCAAGTCGATGCAAGTTGGTTTTTCTTGATTTTCTTCTAAGGATGGCCATGGTTTTTTGAATTTGTGGTTAAAAAGGATACCATTAGCAATGATTCTCTATTTCGTGGCTAATACAAAAGTATTAGTCACCATTTTTGCCGTGTTAAAAAATTAGCATGAGATAATTGACTAAAACATAGTTTTTAAAATTATTCATAGTATATGCATGAATATATTATTATTAATTTAAATATTAATTCTCATATACTTAATTAATTTGTGCCACATGCATACAATTCAATCACATCACGTGCTACGAGGAGATCAACAATAGTCAATCTAAGAACAAAAATATTGTCGAACCACAACAACTATTCTCTACTAATGAATGATTGAAAGTGAAGTCATTATAGAACAAGATCAACATTTGCCTCTAATAGCATATTCATTGACAATTTTGCTTAGACACTGTTTGGGAGGGCTTTTTAGAAAGGCAAGAGAATGGTCACAAAAGAAAGGTAAGAAAATGAGCTTTTGAAAATGTATATTGGAAAAAGAGATTTGTTTGGATAAACTCATTTTGGAGAAAATTTCAGAAAGGAGAATCACTTTATAAACCATTTGGCAAATCTTCGTTGGTGTAACTTTTTTTATTAAAAAAACGTGTGTGGGGTAAAATGAGCGCCCGGGCGGAAAATGCGCACCCGACCAAAAATGCTCACCCGGGGGAAAAGCACCATTTTTTTGCCCGGACATGTTTTTTCGCTTGGACGCGAGTTTTTTGCTTGGGTGCTGTTTTTTTGCCCGGACGAGGTTTTTTCGCCTAGTTGCGTTTTTATGGCATGGGGGCGATATTTTCGCGCGGACGTGATATTTTCCCGCGATCGCGATGTTTTCACGTGGGCGCCAATTTTTCGGTCGGGCGTTATATTTTCTGCCAGGCGCGAATTTTTCGGCCAGGAGCGAATTTTTCAGACGGGCGTGAATTTTTCGACCGGACGCAAATTTTTTGCCTGGACTCAAATACTTCACCCCGAGGCGAATTTTTTGCACGAACGCGAATTTTTTGTCCGGACGAGATATTTTCTTACGGTCGCGATATTTTCACCCGAAAGTGAAAAAAATGAATTCGAGCAAAAACATAGCGTCCGGGGGAAAACAAAAATGCGACCAGGCAAAACAATCACGCTGAGGCGAAAAATTCGAGTCCGAGCAAAAAATTCGCCCCTGTATGAAAAAACGAGCATATGCGACAAAATCGCGCCCGGACGAAAAAATGCTCCCGGGCAAAAGAAAACGCGCTCCAAGGAAAAATATCGCTCATAGGGAAAAATAAATTCGCGCCCGGACAAAACATTCATGACCGTGTGAAAATACAGTGCCTGGGCCAAAAAAGCGTGCCCGAGTGAAAAAATCTCGTTGTGGCGAAAAAATCACCCTCGGGCAAAAAAACCGCTCCGGAGCAAAAAAAGAGCTCTGTGATGTTTTCACGTGGGCTCCAATTTTTCGGTCGGGCGCTATATTTTCGGCCAGGCGTGAATTTTTCGGCCAGGAGCGAATTTTTCAGACGGGCGTGAATTTTTCGACCGGACGCGAATTTTTTTCCTGGACTTAAATATTTCACCCCGAGGTGAATTTTTTGCACGAACGCGAATTTTTTGTCCGGACGAGATATTTTCTTACGGTCGCGATATTTTCACCCGAAAGTGAAAAAAAATGAATTCGAGCAAAAACATAGCGTCCGGGGGAAAAATATGTGACCAGGCAAAAAAATCACGCTGAGGCGAAAAATTCGAATCCGAGCGAAAAATTCGCCCCTGTACGAAAAACTTGCATATGCGACAAAATCGCGCCCCGACGAAAAAAATTCTCCCGGGCAAAAGAAAATGCGCTCAAATGAAAAATATCGCTCACACGCAAAAAAAAATTCGCACCCGGACGAAAAATTCGTGACCGGGTGAAAAAACATCGCCTGGGCCAAAAAATCGCGCCCGAGCGAAAAATTCTCGCAGTGGCGAAAAAATCACCCCCGGGCGAAAAAACCGCTCCGGAGCAAAGAAAAGAGCTCCGGTGAAAAAATATTGCTCTCGGGAGAAAAATTCGAGCCCAGGCGAAAAATATTGCTCTCGGGCAAAAAACAGAGGTCGGGCGAAAAATTGCGCGCGGGTAAAAAAATCACGCTCGGCTGAAAAAATCGTGCCCGGATGAAAAAAACGGCCCGGGCAAAAAAAAACCTGACAGGGCGAAAGAAATCATGCACGAGCGAAAAAACTGCTCCCGGGCGAAAAACCCCGCACCTGGGCGAAAAATGCCAGCACGGGTGAAAAATTCGTGTCTGAGAAAAAATACGCCTAGGCAAAAAGACACGCGCGGGCGAAAAAATGTGCCCTGGAAAAGAATCACGGTTGGACCAAAAAATCAAGATGGAGATGTTTTAATAGATAAGCGTTTTGGGATGATTAAGTATTTTTCGAATAGATTGAAAAATAGGTGACACGTCATTTTTCAAATAAATAAATAAAGTTTTACTGAAAACGGAACACAATTCAAACGGTTTTTTTCGATGCGGTAGAATTTTTCAGAAAATGAAAATGAGCTAAAAAGCCCTCTCAAACAAACTTTTAGGCTCTAGATAGAGTGCCTTCTTCATTGTGTAATCATTAATAGCTATATAAGTTACCAATGAGTATTGTTAGTTTCTTATAAACGTAATAAGAACCTCATCATACTCAAAGCTTAATTTTAATAAGCTAATATAAATATATATATATATATATATATATATAGAGAGAGAGAGATTTATCATATATAAAGAAATACTGTGGTCTGCGAATATCATGAGTTCAAAATTGCATAAGCTGTTAGATCATGAGTTCAAAATTGCACAAGCTGTTAGATCATGAGTTCATAATTCAACAATCGTCTGATCGTGCACAATAAAATCATTTCATCTCTCCATATTTTCGTAAGGCTCCTAAACCTACTACTAGAGTGTCCTAAATCTCAGTGAAATTACGATTTTGCCCTTATAACTCTTAAAAAATCGGAGGAAGAACAACGCAATCCAATGAGGCAAGCAGACAACTATAATAACAATTCAAATAATTTATACTTATATTGTTATATTTTATGTATTTTTATAAAAGAATTATATAAATATAAGTATAATATAGTTCATTATTACATATAAATATACTATATATAATAATACTTATATATAGTATTCATTATATATGTATATTTTTAATTATAATTTTTAATTTTGTTATTTATAAAATTATATATATTTTTTAAATTATCGTCGTGGGTGGGCGAAGCCCGCCGGGGGTGGGCCTGGTACAATCGTGCAGGGCCGTAGGGGCGGGCCGGGTACTATCGCGATTGGTAGTAGGGGTGGAGTCCTGTGTCAAGCACTCATATATATATATATATATATATATATATATATATATATATATATATATATATATATATATATATATATATATATATATATATATATATATATATATATATCTTTATTATATAAATGAATATAGGTATTTGAGAGCACACCATCGTTTCCATTTCAGCCGTCCGATCGATTTTCTTTAAGGATTCTCCACCGTCGGATGATTAAGCAAAACGCCACAATATTAAATCAAGTCCCACCATCAATTCACGCGGGGCAGCACGCCGAAACGCCGAAAGGAGGTGTCATATCCCATGTCCTCTCCGCCGAAAGCAGCGGCCTTACCTCGCCGATATCATTTCCCCCTCCTGCTTTAACTCCCTTCATCTGCTTTGCCTAGGTCGTTCTTCTCCCTGCGATCATTCCTCTCCCTATCTCCATTTCGAGCAACCACTTCCCCTTCCCTCACCACTGGCAACTGCGTCGGACTCTGTCGGAATCGATCTACAACACCTGCTTCACCGCCGGCAAGATCTGTTATTTTCTTCTTCGCCAACTCTGTGCTCGAATCGAAGCACAACACCTGCTGACCCTGCGGTAAGCTTCTCTCCTTCGTTTTTTTTCAAGCTTCTTCTCTGTTTTTTTTCAAGCTTTTCTTCTCTCTTTCAAGCATTTCAAGCTGTTTTAGAAAGTGTTTCCTCTCTGTTTTGAATCCTAATAAGCTGGGCGCCCTTCCAACAGCTAATTGCATTGATTTAAATCCGAGTTGATTTTGATTCACTTTACAAAAGAATTACTACAGGCCCTTCGATTTGGTTGTCCGTTTTGCAGTTCTCACTTTCATTTGCTACCATTGTTTGATTTTTGTTCAGATTTCCAGCATTTGTGTATTCTTTTCCATTTCTATAGCTGTACTATTTTGAACACTTTGAACACAAATGGAAAAATGTTCTCTTAAGTGAACTGAAATCTGAAATTTAGAAAAGAATGCACAAATGGAAAAGTATACTTAAAATAATACTACAGCAATACTGCAGCTACTTACAAAAATACTGAAATTTGAACTCCATTTGATTTTGGTTCACTTTAGAAAAGAATTACTACAGACTCTTCCATTTGATTGTCCGGAGGGAAGTTCTCTTAAGAGAACTGATATGCACTTTTTGAATAAAAGTTTTTGTATGTAGTTGAAAGTAGCACCAAATTTCTTTTTGTGAAAGCACTGTCATGTTAAAATGCTCATGGCTATAATCTACATAGTTGAAGGTTCACTGAAGATGTTCAAAAATAAATTTATTCTCTTAGACATAAAATCACTATACCTCAACAACAAGATTCTCTATCAAAATATAACATAATAAAAAGGAAAACCTACATTTTTATGCTGTTTTTCAAAGTTATCATGTTCGTGAAAGCCTACAAAAAAAAGGATTTAATCCAATCATTTTCATTTCCGCAATTCTCAGAGTTTAATTTATATGACAGGTTTTCATGTTTTTTTTTAAATTCGTGTGTTCTCTTCGACTTCTCCGTTTGCTAAAAATCTGAAATCTTTTACTTCACATTCCAATTTTTATAGGTTTTCGGCATTAGTCTTTGGTTATTTTTACAATTCTCCAAATTTATTTACATAGGTTTTCATAGGTTTTCATGTTCTTTTAGCTTCGTGTGGTTTATTCAAGTTTTCCAAATTCAGATTTACACCCTAAACATTAATCATGACACGTGTATTTGAAAATTTACCTCCAAAAATGTTAAAACATTATGATTGTTTAAAACTAAAAAACTATAAAATTATTTTGGAATTGTTATCATCCATTAATATCGATGAAATTGTTTTGGCCTTCTTGAGTTCTCAATTTGGTACCAAGTCATCTTCTCGATTTCTTCTCAACGCCATCTTCTTTCACCCTCTGCCTTCTCTATTTCTCATTTTTCTTCATTATATGCTGTTTACAAACTTTAAAAGCTTTACTACTTCGACACCGCGCTGCTTCTCCAAATGGCCATAATTTGCTTCAATTTTATTTTTGCTTCTTAACAAACATTGATGTGAAGTTTGATGTGAACCTTTTATTTCATGTCTCCTCAAAAACTTCATAGTTTTTACCAAAAAATGGTGATAGGTGTTGAGGCCTTGAAATTTTCTTACCGCTTGGTATTTTTCCTTCTTGCTTCATCTTTACTGCTTCTGCACCACCCCGCTTCTCCAAATGGTCATAATTTGTCTCTTATCCAGAAAGTTTTGTATATGTTTCCAGAAATGGTAAGCATTCATGTTATGAAGCATTAAGATCCCCTGTTTTAGCTGCTATTTATGCGTTGATATATTTAGTTGTTATATAGGTGAAAGCCTCCCCTGTTATATTAAGATTTCATCGAAAAATGATTAATGTTCCACCAATATAAAATGAGGAATTTCATCAAAAAAATGATTAATGTTCCACCTATATAAAATGAGGAAGATTCCCCTATTATATTAAGATTTCATCAAAAAATTATTAGTAAAATCCCAAATAAAAAGAGGAAGTTTGTTGTTAGATTTTGCAATATCTAAAGCCCAATAATTGAAAAAATAGAGGAAGCTTCCCATTACGTTGAAAAAAAAGATTATAATGACAGGAACAAAAAAATTATTATGACTCGGCAAGGAGAAGATGCTTTTTTAACAGGAGATTTTAAAAAAATGGAGAGAACAGATAATGAAACCCCTAGATGAACTACCATATATGACAAATAATGAAGAGCTTATATAAAGCAGAGAGCAAAGAAAAATGGAATTGACTTCCTCATTTAACAAAGTGACAGCAAAACAAAACATCCTAGAAGTTGCACAGAACATGAATAATGAAGTGTGTCGTTGCTCTAAAGGTGCCTTTTTACAGGCAACATAACTGGTTATTGAAAAAGATAAGAGTCTCCTAATTGTGAACATTACTGGCCATCACAATTAAGTCATCGCTCAGTCCTAAAATGGCAGCAGGGGAACGAACATTGGGGCCTTGCTTGAGAACGAGAAATGGTTTTTGAAGTCTTGAAGTACCTGAAATGTTGCAGCGATTTAGAGAGGAAGTATTCTGCGAAATTTCTCATCACCGAGGGAGAGTCATCAAAAAATCTCGAGGAAAAAGACACCTCTCTTTGGATATATTTAGCTGTTGTTTATGCTTTGTAGTAGGTTGATTTTCAAATTAGCATGCTGAATCGAGATTTATGACCCTTCTACTACAACTAAATGTGGCCGGATTTATGCATTATATATTTTTAGCTACTGTTAAACATTCCCGTTATGTAGTAGGAAAAAAGCTATTGTTAAAGCAGTTCTAAGTTGATTTTTTACAGCTACCTGAATCGAGATAACTTGCTATATCGAGTTCAGGTTATCTTATATTTAACTTTAGCTTAACTATTTCTAAAAAATATAATTAAGATCCCCTGTTTTAGCTGCTATTTTTGCATTGATATATTTAGCTTAACTATCGAACTTTAGCTTATATCGAACTTTAGCTTAACTATTTCTAAAAAAATACAATTAGGATCCCCTATTTTAGCTACTGTTTATGCATTGATATATTTAGCTGTTGTTTATGCATTGATATATTTAGCTGCTTGCACTTCTTAAAAAACTGCATTGTAGGATTTCATGGCAACTTTTAAGAACTTTAAGAACTTCAGTTATTTAAGAAGCTTCATAATGAGTGGTGACACTCTTTATAAAAGTCGCAGATTCATAATATTTAAAAAGAGTGGGAGTAAGAAATGAAATCAAATCCATCTGAGTAGAAGTATTTGTCAAAGAAATTATTGATTTTAGGGCTTGAAGAGCTCGCTTCAATTAGGAAAAAATTAAGGAGATAAGAACAAAATTATTGATATTTAAAAATCTAAAATAATGAAAATCAAAAATTATTTTATACCTATTTGGAAAGCACACCAAAATTATTTTATACCTAAAACAATGTTGTCGTCCCCCGAAAAATGCCACCACCCCTACGCAATGTTGCTGCCCCGGCACATTGTCACCGCCCCCGATCATTGTTGCCGCCTATGAACAATGTCGCCGCCCACGAACAGTGTTGCCTCCCACGAACAATATCTCCGCCCCCGATCACTTCTTTTCATATTCTTTAAACATTTAAAACATATGAAGAGATAACACCTATGTACCTATTTCTTTGATAGGTTTTCGTTATGAGCCTTTGGTTATTTTTTTAATTCTCCAAATTTATTTATATAGGTTTTCATGTTTTTATAGCTTCATATGCTTCATTAAATTTTTCCCAATTCATATTTACACCCTAAACTTGAATCATGACATGCGTTTTTAAAAATTAACCTCCAAAAAAGGTGTCAATTTTTCCCAATTCATATTTACACCCTAAACTTGAATTATGACATGTTTGTATTTTTTGCTTCACTTGAATAACTCTTTTGAAAATGCTATTTACAACACTCTTCTCCAATTTCATATTATTTGAAGTGTGAACTTCAAGATGATTTTAGATTTCATATTTTAAGTAATTTGAAAATGATAATTTCTGATTTCAGATTTTATTTGAGGTCTGAACTTCAAGATTGAAGTGTGAACTTAAATCTTTAAGATTGTATTTTATGTTTACAATCTGAAATCTAAAATTTGGGAAAAATTGACACCTTTTTGGAGGTTAATTTTTAAAAACGCATGTCATGATACAAGTTTCGGGTGTAAATATGAATTGGGAAAAATTGAATGAATCACATGAAGCTAACTTCAAACATGAAAACCTATTGATTTGCTCATTTGATAAATTAATTCTAACATGAAAACCTATGAAGCAATATATGGGTGGAACATAGATTTGCTGATTATGACACACACACACACACACTATGACACACACATGCATTTGCTGTCATGTTTTAAGTATTGCTAACTTAAAAATGAAAACCTATGAAAGACCTGCGTAAATTTAATCATGAAAACCTATGAAGCTAACTTCAAACATGAAAATATTAATGTGTGGAATTGTGGGAGAATGAAGGTAACTTCATTCAGTATTTTCAAACATGAAAACCTGAAGCTAACATGAAAATATTATTTCACATGAAAATATGAATCTCTTACTAGGTTTTCCATCTCCAAACTGAATAAAGGTAACATTGAAAACCTCACACTTGAAAATACTCACGCTGGTCGGGCTACCACTACGATGACTGTGATGACATTTCTAATCCCCGGCTATATTTGGTGATAGTACTCACGCACGTGCTAAAATGCGTGTGTCCATGATTTTGTTCAGGTCATGACTTCCAAATGGATAAATAACCCATGAAAGTGCAACCTGATTGTTTCATTTTATCGTGTGTACATATGTACATATTGTTAGATGATTCCTTTTACTAGACGCAGCCTGCTTGAATGGGTGTTTTCACTATTGTGTTGAAACAATAAATGAGTTTTTATATAGAGTCCAGTGAATGAACCCTCAAACACTACTCTTCAACAATTAGAACCCATTAACGCATATTTCAACAATGGAGGACACGGGAAGCCAAGAATTACTTCAAAATCTACTGACTCCAGGTACTACCTGCCTCATTTTATAAACATCCTTACACGACGATTGAAAAGTGTGAGTGCAACACATTAATAACATATGTATATCTACCAGATAGCCATACACGCTTGCTGCACCGCGATTCTACCCGCATACGAAGGAATTGTATGACTGATCAACAACGTGCTGAAGAAAATGACAGAAGACTAGCGCATCCTCATTGTCATGAAGGGTAAATAAGAACATCGACCAACGATGTGACTATGCATTCAATTTTTCAAATAGGTGAGTGTTCAACGATAACAACATCAGTAGCTCCAACAATTACAAGCCAAGAACTGCTTCAAAATCTACTTACTCCAGATATTACCTACCAAATTTAGAGATATCCCACGACACAATATCTCATGCATGTCAATGTAACTGCTTTGTTGTCACACAACTATCAGAAAGTCGTACTCGTTTATTACACCGCAATTCTACGCGCATAAGGAGAAGCAATATGACTGTTCAACAACGTGCTGCCGAAAATATGTTGAACAAGCCATTCGGAGGGAAAATTATAATTATGGGAGGAGATTTTCGCCAGGTACTACTGGTTATTGTCAATGGAACAAGAGCACAGATAATTAATGCAAGCATCGTTCAATCACATTTATGGAGTCATATCAAGATACTAACTTTGACAGAAAATATGCGAGCCAAATACGATAATAGCTTCTCTGAATATCTCCTCCGAGTTGGAAATGGATTGGAGATGACCATACAAGATGATATGATTAGGATCCCCGATTCAATGGGAATGCCATGGGAATGCGAGAATTCTATTAATAAGTTAATAAATGTTACATTCCCAAATTTAGGGTTGCACGTTGACGATAAAAACTATATTCGAGATAAACCTTTATTAACACCGCTAAATGAGCATGCTAATATGTTGAACAACACCACTCTTCTGCAATTCCCAGGCGAAGAAGTTATATACTACTCTTACGATTCTATTGTTGATGATAGGAGAGGTTTGTATCAACCTGAATTTCTAAATTCATTGACACCGGGTAATTTACCGCCTCATAAGCTAAAGTTAAAAATCAGAGCTCCTATCATGTTAATCAGAAATATTGATCCAAAGAGAAGTCTATGTAATGGAACAAGACTTATTTGTCGTCGGTTTGCGAAAAATGTAATAGCAGCGGAGATTTTAACAGGCCACTTTCAAGGAAACTTGGTCTTCTTGCCACGAATACCATTGAAGATAGCTGAAGATATTAGACTACCATTTCAATTAACACGCAAACAATTTCCATTGAGGCTAAGCTTCGCATTGACGATTAATAAATCTCAAGGACAAACAATCGAAAATGTTGGAATATATCTCCCAAATAATGTGTTCAGTCATGGCCAGTTGTACGTAGCTTTATTGCGGGGTGTGTCCAGTGAAAAAACAAAACTTCTGATAAAAAATGGCAGGATAGCTGGTCATGAAGGCATTTACACAATGAACGTTGTTTACAAAGAATTATTTGCACAACTTAGACAACAACATACAACGTATCTCCAAGGTAGATCGTTTGCTCATTATTTTCACAACACTACAACTGCTTCGATCAACCGCTATATTATATCCTTTTTAATGCAGAATAGACGACCATGATCGGTGTTGATTATGAAATGACTTCCAATACAGCTGTAAAACAAATTGAATGCCAAACTATCTTATTATCATTTGTATTATTGTCTTTTTAAATGGTTTGTAAAATTCTCATCGTAATGTCAGTTTTTCCGCAAGAACTGAAGATTAACTGTTTAGAAATGTATTGTCTGTTTTCTCAAGTCTTTGAAATGTTTAATCAGTTTTGATAAATAATTTTTTTGTTTTACATCAAAAGCTAATTTTGATCTAATTCAGCCTTACTTTTCATCTAATGCTCTAATTTGGATCTCTACTTCATTTCAAACGCATGCAGATGAAAACTCAAAATCAACCTGAGACGACGGCGTCATTGCCAAATGGGGGTGGCCCGGTCCAACGTAAGAGCTTCATACTTTACGGATCCTAATTTTGTGCATTTTACATAATCAAAATCTGTATTATATGTTAAATATTATCGTTTGTTTTTCAACTCGGTCAGCCTCAATAGATAAAAACTGCAATATCACTGCTACGACCGATAACGATTATGAATACTATGATGAAATTTGCAAAGAGGGTACAAACAGATGGTCTGATGGTCCGCGTACTGAGGTTGAAGGTTTTAGGCTAATTATCCCGGCAGTGCCAAGAGGCTTGGATGCTAGAGAAGAGTGGAATTTTGTTTTCGATATGATAAGGAGGTAATGCCTATCAAAAATTATATCTTATGTTTGAAATATTGTTGTTTTAACACATTACAAAATTGTGAACTAATGATTTTTTATCTTTACATTTTTGATTGAAACAGAGTCTCTCGAGGACACTGAATGAAATTTAGTGCTGCATAAGAAGGAGATGCTAATATTTTGATATGGTTTCAACTGCGAGATTCTGACTGGTTTTTTTGGGGTTTGGGGGGGTCTTTGATTTTTAGCATTGCAAGTATGGACTTTGTTCTGAGCTTTTTTCATTGCAGGCACAAGTATGAACTTTGCATGTATGTGTGTTTACTGACAGATGTATGTGTTACAATCATATTTCTTTGTTGTTACTTCTTTAAATTAATGTTCTCTATCAAAGACTTATGATGATGAGGTTGAAGAGTTGCGTATAGGAAAGGACGCCCCCACCCCCCAACAATGTCGTCGCACCCCCGAAAAATGTCGTCGTCCTTGCACAATGTCACCGCCCGCGAACAATGTCACCACCCCCGACCATTGTCGCCGCCCCTGAATAATGTTGCCGCCCACTAATAATGTCGCAGCCCACAAAAAAATGTCACTGCCCACGAACAATATCGCCGCCTACGATCAATGTCGCCGCCTCCGACAAATGTCGCACTCACGACCGAAATCGCAGTTCACGATAAATGTTGCTGCCAGCGACCCATGTCATTGACAAGCGAGCGAAGCCCGCTTGCTTGCGGGCGAAGCCCGCAGCGACGCATCGAGAACGGGCTTTGTAGGTTTTCATGATTAAATTTACGCAGGTCTTTCATAGGTTTTCATGTTTAAGTTAGCAATACTTAAAACATGACAGCAAATGCATGTGTGTGTCATAGTGTGTGTGTGTGTGTGTGTGTCATAATCAGCAAATCTATGTTCCACCCATATATTGCTTCATAGGTTTTCATGTTAGAATTAATTTATCAAATGAGCAAATCTATAGGTTTTCATGTTTGAAGTTAGCTTCATGTGATTCATTCAATTTTTCCCAATTCATATTTACACCCGAAACTTGTATCATGACATGCGTTTTTAAAAATTAAGCTCCAAAAAGGTGTCAATTTTTCCCAAATTTCAGATTTTAGATTGTAAACATCAAATACAATCTTAAAGATTTAAGTTCACACTTCAATCTTGAAGTTCAGACCTCAAATAAAATCTGAAATCTGAAATTATCATTTTCAAATTACTTAAAATCTGAAATAATCTGAAATCTGAAATTGTAAACATCAAATCATCTTGAAGTTTTCATATTATTTGAAAACCCCATCAAGGCAGGTTTTCGCCTGCAACATATACCTATGAGTACTCAAAATGACCGTAAAAATATATATATAAATATTGCAATTTTTATTTTGTAAAACAATATACGTTTTGACCTAAAAATATTAATTTTGACTTTAATATAGTTGATTGATTTAATGTCATCACCTCTAAAATACCACTGATATGCCTAATGACAACATTACTTGAATAGACCGCTGACATACCTAATGACAACCTATCATAGTAAGTGTAGGGGCTCTACTAATTTTTTTTTGAATTTAAATAGATTTTCGTCATTAATTCTAATTTTTTTGATAGTATAATTACTTGAATGTACATTGTATTTTAATTTCTTTGAAATAGATTATAATATATATCAAGTCATTAAAATATAAAAATGATTACATAATTGGTATTTTGCCCGACACGGGGCTCCGCCCCTAATGCCAATTGCGACAGTACACGGTCCACCCATACGGTCACGTGCGACTGTACCCGGCCCGCCACTACGACCTCGCGCAACTGTACCTGGCCCGCTGCTATAGCCCCGCACGACTGTACTCGGCCCGCCACTACGATCTCGCACAACTGTACCCGGCCCGCCACCGACGGACTTCGCCCGCCCTCGACGATAATTTAAGAAAAAGATATAAGTATAATTTTATATTTAACAAAATTTAAAATTATAATTCTAAATGTACATATATAATTAATAATATATATAATTATTATTATATATAGTATATTTATATGTAATAATGAATTATATTATACCTCTATTTATATAATTGTTTTTATAAAAATTCATAAAATATAACAATATAAGTATAAATTATTTGAACTATTATCGCAGTTGCCTCCTTATCTCATCGGATTGAGTTGTTCCTCCTGTCCTTGAGGTCCTGTGTTCGAAACCAGATAGCTGAGTTTAAATTAAAATATAATTTTAACAGCCAACCGCTCGATTTTTTAATAGCTATAGGGGCAAAATCTTAATTTCACATTGGTTTAGGACATCCTAGTAGTAGGTTTAGGAGACCTACTAAAATATGGAGAGATGGAATGATTTTATTGTGCTCTATCAGACGGTTTTTGAATTCTGAACTCATTATCGCGACAGTACCCGGCCCATCCCTACGACCCCGCGCGACTGTACCCAGCACGCTACTACAATCTCGCGTAACTTTATCCGACCCACCCCCGGCAGGCTTTGCCCGCCCACGACAATAATTTAAGAAAAAGATAAAGTAAATATAATTTTATAAATTACAAAATTTAAAATTATAATTATAAATATATGTATATTAGTTATTTGAATAAATATCATAGTTCTCTCCTTACTTCATTGGATAGAGTTGTTCCTCTTATCCTTCAGGTTCTGGGATCGAAACCTGATAGCCGTGTTTGAATTTAAATCATTTTAAAAGCCAGTCATCCGATTATTATATATAAATATACTATATCTAATAATTATATATATTATTCATTATATATAATATATATATATTTATAATTATAATTTTAAATTTTGTAATTTATAAAATTATATTTACTTTATCTTTTTCTTAAATTATTGTCGTGGTCTGCCGGGGGTGGGTCAGATAAAGTTGCGCGAGATTGTAGTAGTGTGCCGGGTACAATCGCGCGGGGCCGTAGGGACGGGCCGGGTACTGTCGCGATTGGCTATAGGGGCAGAGCCCCGTGTCGGGCACTCGTATATATATATATATATACTAGCATCTTCTAACGGGCTCCGCCCGTTCTCGATGCGTCGCTGCGGGCTTCGCCCGCAAGCAAGCGGGCTTCGCCCGCTTGTCAACGACATGGGTCGCTGGCGGCAACGTTTGTCGTGAACTGCGATTTTGGTCGTGAGTGCGACATTTGTCGGGGGCGGCGACATTGATCATGGGTGGCGATATTGTTCGTGGGCAGTGACATTTTTTCGTGGGCTGCGACATTATTCGTGGGTGGCAACATTATTCAGGGGCGGCGACAATGGTCGGGGGTGGTGACATTGTTCGCGGGAGGCGACATTGTGCAAGGACGGCTACATTTTTCGGGGGTGCGACGACATTGTTGGGGGGTGGGGGCGTCCTTTCCTATACGCAACTCTTCAACCTCATCATCATAAGTCTTTGATAGAGAACATTAATTTAAAGAAGTAACAACAAAGAAATATGATTGTAACACATACATCTGCCAGTAAACACACATACATGCAAAGTTCATACTTGTGCCTGCAATGAAAAAAGCTCAGAACAAAGTCCATACTTGCAATGCTAAAAATCAAAGACCCCCCCCCCAAACCCCAAAAAAACCAGTCAGAATCTCGCAGTTGAAACCATATCAAAATATTAGCATCTCCTTCTTATGCAGCAATAGATTTCATTCAGTGTCCTCGAGAGACTCTGTTTCAATCAAAAATGTAAAGATAAAAAATCATTAGTTCACAATTTTGTAATGTGTTAAAACAACAATATTTCAAACATAAGATATAATTTTTGTTAGACATTACCTCCTTATCATATCGAAAACAAAATTCCACTCTTCTCTAGCATCCAAGCCTCTTGGCACTGCCGGGATAATTAGCCTAAAACCTTCAACCTCAGTACGCGGACCATCAGACCATCTGTTTATACCCTCTTTGCAAATTTCATCATAGTATTCATAATCGTTGTCGGTCGTAGCAGTGATATTACAGTTTTTATCTATTGAGGCTGACCGAGTTGAAAAACAAACGACAATATTTAACATATAATACAGATTTTGATTATGTAAAATGCACAAAATTAGGATCCGTAAAGTATGAAGCTCTTACGTTGGACCGGGCCACCCCCATTTGGCAATGACGCCGTCGTCTCAGGTTGATTTTGAGTTTTCATCTGCATGCGTTTGAAATGAAGTAGAGATCCAAATTAGAGCATTAGATGAAAAGTAAGGCTGAATTAGATCAAAATTAGCTTTTGATGTAAAACAAAAAAATTATTTATCAAAACTGATTAAACATTTCAAAGACTTGAGAAAATAGACAATACATTTCTATACAGTTAATCTTCAGTTCTTGCGGAAAAACTGACATTACGATGAGAATTTTACAAACCATTTAAAAAGACAATAATACAAATGATAATAAGATAGTTTGGCATTCAATTTGTATTACAGCTGTATTGGAAGTTATTTCATAATCAACACCGATCATGGCCGTCTATTCTGCATTAAAAAGGATATAATATAGCGGTTGATCGAAGCAGTTGTAGTGTTGTGAAAATAATGAGCAAACGATCTACCTTGGAGATACGTTGTATGTTGTTGTCTAAGTTGTGCAAATATTTCTTTGTAAACAACGTTCATTGTGTAAATGCCTTCATGACCAGCTATCCTGCCATTTTTTATCAGAAGTTTTGTTTTTTCACTGGACACACCCCGCGATAAAGCTACGTACAACTGGCCATGACTGAACACATTATTTGGGAGATATATTCCAACATTTTCGATTGTTTGTCCTTGAGATTTATTAATCGTCGATGTGAAGCTTAGCCTCAATGGAAATTGTTTGCATGTTAATTGAAATAGCAGTCTAATATCTTCAGCTGTCTTCAATGGTATTCGTGGTAAGAAGACCAAGTTTCCTTGAAAGTGGCCTGTTAAAATCTCCGCTTCTATTACATTTTTCGCAAACCGACGACAAATAAGTCTTGTTCCATTGCATAGACCTATCTTTGGATCAATATTTCTGATTAACATGATAGGAGCTCTGATTTTTAACTTTAGCTTATGAGGCGGTAAATTACCCGGTGTCAATGAATTTAGAAATTTAGGTTGATACAAACCTCTCCTATCATCAACAACAGAATCGTAAGAGTAGTATATAACTTCTTCGCCTGGGAATTGCAGAAGAGTGGTGTTGTTCAACATATTAACATGCTCATTTAGCGGTGTTAATAAAGCTCTATCTTGAATATAGTTTTTATCGCCAACGTGCAACCCTAAATTTGGGAATGTAACATCTATTAACTCATTAATAGAATTCTCGCATTCCCATGGCATTCCCATTGAATCGGGGATCCTAATCATATCATCTTGTATGGTCATCTCCAATCCATTTCCAACTCGGAGGAGATATTAAGAGAATCTATTATCGTATTTGGCTCGCATATTTTCTGTCAAAGTTAGTATCTTGATATGACTCCATAAATGTGATTGAACGATGCTTGCATTAATTATCTGTGCTCTTGTTCCATTGACAACAACCGGTAGTACCTGGCGAAAATCTCCTCCCATAATTATAATTTTCCCTCTGAATGGCTTGTCTACATCAGTAACATCACGAAACGAACGATCAACTGTCTCGAACACCTTTCTATCAGCCATGGGTGCTTCATCCCAAATTATAGCCGTTGATTGTCTGATTACTTCTGCGAAATCTGACTGTTTTTCAAAAGAGCAAAACGATTTGTAATCCAATTTAATGGGTATTTGTAACTTTGAATGTGCAGTCCGACCTCCCGGTAAAAGGGTAGCAGTAATACCAGAAGTAGCTATAACTATAATGATGCATCCTATTTTTCTAAAACTGGCAAGAATTGCACGATACAGATATGATTTTTCCAGTTCCACCAGGTCCATCAACAAAAAAACACACATGTGCTTTGTTCTTTATTGCCTCGCTGATCACATTATAAGCATGTAACTGACCTTCATTAAGCAATGTAACTGCGTTAAGATCATCCTGTGTAATAGGTATTGATAATTCATCTTCTATAAGACCGGATAGGTTATTGAAATCATTGAATGATTCATTGATGGGTGGCAAATCAAACTCTTTAATAGAGCGTTTATGTTGCTTCAGCATATCATTGAGGCTATGAAGTAGTTTATTGATAATGTAGAACTCGTTGGTTGTGCTAGAACTTGGATAATCTTCGATCATGCTTGCATAATTTTCATCCCAAATACTTCTGACATCGGCTGGTTCACAGAAGATCAATATAGTAGCGAACAGTCTTCTCAACGCGGATGGCATTCTGAATACTCGAGCCTCAAGTAGACATTCTCGAATACTGTTATCGTTCTCAAGCAAACCACAGTTCTGTGTCGCATTCTTAAAAGTGACGCAGTGCGTGCCATTGACAGTTAATAGTGCATCGAATGACTTTGGACCTGGTATATGATTTAGAAGCATGCGCAAATAGTATCTTTCACTATCAGCAAGCGGTACTGAATAAATCCTACCAATCACCCTTCGATTTTTGATCCTTTTCCTCCAAATTTTTTGTTGTTTGAACCATCGATAATATTTTGGAAAATCTCTATACAAATGGAGGTTTTGCTCTCTTTGCTGGCAATAAACACTAAAAAACTCGGTCAACATTGTTTTGGAATTGCTGTCATCCATTAATATGGATGAAATTGACTGTTCACCATAAAATTGTATCTGATGTTTATTAGGTAAATATATTTGTAATCGTTCTACCGATGGATATATTCGACTCATTTGGAACTTGAACGTTCTCCATAAAGATTCAGGCGGGCACAACCATCTGCCGTCAACATAATTATTTATTTCATCTTGATTAGCACCAGGACGGACTTCAAAAGAGACATGATCGGGCCCTTTATATACGTATTTGTATAAATATTTGATACTATTGATACTGCTGCATATCTCAACATTTAGATGACAATCATATTTTAAAAGTAACCATGGATTATATGGAACAACCCATCTATTATCCACATGAAAAGCTGCATTTCTGCCTAAAGTAATATTTTTGTTATCAATCCTCCTTCGATACACCGGGTAAGCATCATTCCCTTGTATTATCGCATCCGCATACTGCTTAGGAAAACGTTTATTACAGATATGATTCTTCATACATTGTGCATTTGGTTTGTAAGGTCCACATGGCCCGTGAATCATGTGTTTTATCACGGACTCATACAATGCAGGTTCTTGGTCTCTATAAGGTATCTCAGCTCGTACAATTGAATCGTATTCGTCAGGGGAGGTTAATTTGTCTGTCGGATCCAATAACACCAACATATGAACATGTGGTAATCCCTTTTTTTGAAATTCAATGACATGGACATGTCCAACTACCTTTCCTAACACGCCTTTATGGAATATATCTTTCTTGAGCTCCTCATATTTAGAACGGAATATCCTAGTTAGGAGATCTGGACGGTCATACGGAGCTTGCCCTTCCTTGAGCTCATCCTTAATCTCCTTCCATCCTGGATTGCATGTCATGGTTATAAACAAATCTGGTTTGCCGTTGTGCTGAACAATTGCCATAGCATCTTGATATCGCTGATACATATCTCTTGGGCTGCCATTAAATGAAGATGGTAGGATGGTTCTTTTTCCGACGTTACCTAAATTGAAATAACATGGTAAATTAATATATAACAATGAGGATAAATTATATTTTTAATAAGAAATGAGTATATCAAACCAGCTTTATTTTCGCCCGCATTAGAACAATCTTGTAACCCCGAATATAATTCTGCGCGCAAGTCACTTTGATGTGATCTAATAAACCGCAATTTTTGAGTTTCTATTTTTACGTAGTTATCAACCACATATTGTTGTAGTAACCTTCCGCTGCGTAGTAATATCGAATTGGAAGCATCTCGAATCTTGAGAAAAATCATAAATAGTTAGAACACAATTAGAGAAACTTAAAATGTGATATCTCTAAAATGTGTAAAATAAGTGGTAATTACCTGAAGCATGTATGAATAGTAATCACAACAGCTGATTTTTGAGTTTGTCAGTGAATGTAAATTGCTAGACCAGCCAAACATTCCCAACGGCAACAACAAAGGGTATTGAAGTGGGTCGTAGTAGCTAGAGTATTCTTGGACATTCTGGAGATGCCCTCCAATCGTTTGAACAATAATATCTCTTTCACGCATTTGCTGTCCTTCTTCCTGTCCAACTAATATAGCTGCAACTTGAGAGGCCGAAGGCATAGTGTATTGATGTAGATTGGAAGGGCGTTCTTTTATAACCAACTTGCATTCATGTATGTTTGGTTGGCGCGATAGTTGTCGGAACCTCTGAACAAAAGGATTGAATATATCCAATATGCGTGTTATTTTTTGTAGGAGCTCAACCCGAAGTTCATTATTTTCTTGTAAACGATTTGTTATCTCATGCTCGGTGTCATAGATAAATAGTTGGAGGAAGCGCAGTCTTAGGCCATCATTTGGGGTTAGGTTTTCGATGCGATGATATATGGATCTGTGTGCCCGAAAGCTATAAATTCCTTGGTGAAATGGGGCTATTGTGTTGTCAAGCGTTACACCCAATGACGTAAAGGAGAAAATATGATTGTATGCACGGAGATGTTGCCTGAAATGCTGACCTTCCTCAGATTGATCAGTGTAGAGATTGAGCAATTCAGTAGGTGTTGGGATTTCAGGTATTGATATTCTTCCTTTGTTACAACACATTGAGCTCGTCTCTCGCTGAAATAGTCTGGCATGACAGTGGGGACATGTTGTTGGCGAGTGTAGTTCAAAGCGTGTTTCAGTGTGCGTCGGATAGAAATTTCTAGCGCAATTATGTTGAATATACATCCTTGTGGTTGCATTATCATTTTCCTGATCGTCTTCTTCGGCACTATCATTTTCTATGTCAGAACCATCATTGTAGATTGGTGCAGTAGCTGGGGTGAATTATTCTAACATATTAGAGATTATTTAGAAGTACAAATACATGAAGGAGTTAAGTCACATAGATAGTTAGTTTAGCGTACCGTGAGCGATTGTCGTAGCCCGCGTGGATGTTGAACTTTCGCCAATTTCTAAAGTTGAATGCGTGTTCATAATATTAGACCTTCTTTGTTGATCTTCACGAACATGGCGTTGTCCTCGTCTTAGGGTATTTTCGGCAGCACGTTGTTGAACAGTCATATTGCTTCTCCTTATGCGCGTAGAATTGCGGTGCAATAAGCGAGTACGACTTTCTGATAGTTGTGTGACAACAAAGCAGTTACATTGACATGCATGAGATATTGTGTCGTGGGATATCTCTAAATTTGGTAGGTAATACCTGGAGTAAGTAGATTTTGAAGCAGTTCTTGGCTTGTAATTGTTGGAGCTACTTATGTTGTTATCGTTGAACACTCACCTATTTGAAAAATTGAATGCATAGTCACATCGTTGGTCGATGTTCTTGTTTGCCCTTCATGACAATGATGATGCGCTAGTCTTCTATCATTTTCTTCAGCACATTGTTGATCAGTCATACAATTCCTTCGTATGCGGGTAGAATCGCGGTGCAGCAAGCGTGTACAGCTATCTGGTAGATGTACATATGTTATTAATGTGTTGCACTCACACTTTTCAATCGTCGTGTAAGGATGTTTATAAAATGAGGCAGGTAGTACCTGGAGTCAGTAGATTTTGAAGTAATTCTTGGCTTCATGTGTCCTCCATTGTTGAAATATGCGTTAATGGGTTCTAATTGTTGAAGAGTAGTGTTTGAGGGTTTATTCACTGGAGTCTATATAAAAACTCATTTATTGTTTCAACACAACAGTGAAAACACCCATTCAAGCAGGCTGCGTCTAGTAAAAGGAATCATCTAACAATATGTATATATGTACACACGATAAAATGAAATAATCAGGTTGCACTTTCAGGGGTTATTTATTCATTTGGAAGTCATGACCTGAACGAAATCATGGACACACGCATTTTAGCACGTGCGTGAGTACTATCACCAAATATAGTCGGGGATTGGAAATGTCATCACAGTCATCGTAGTGGTAGCCCGACCAGCGTGAGTATTTTCAAGTGTGAGGTTTTCAATGTTACCTTCATTCAGTTTGGAGATGGAAAACCTAGTAAGAGATTCATATTTTTCATGTGAAATAATATTTTCATGTTAGCTTCAGGTTTTCATGTTTGAAAATACTGAATGAAGTTACCTTCATTCTCCCACAATTCCACACATTAATATTTTCATGTTTGAAGTTAGCTTCATAGGTTTTCATGATTAAATTTACGCAGGTCTTTCATAGGTTTTCATGTTTAAGTTAGCAATACTTAAAACATGATAGCAAATGCATGTGTGTGTCATAGTGTGTGTGTGTGTGTGTGTGTGTGTGTGTCATAATCAGCAAATCTATGTTCCACCCATATATTGCTTCATAGGTTTTCATGTTAGAATTAATTTATCAAATGAGCAAATCTATAGGTTTTCATGTTTGAAGTTAGCTTCATGTGATTCATTCAATTTTTCCCAATTCATATTTACACCCGAAACTTGTATCATGACATGCGTTTTTAAAATTTAACCTCCAAAAAGGTGTCAATTTTTCCCAAATTTCAGATTTCAGATTGTAAACATCAAATACAATCTTAAAGATTTAAGTTCACACTTCAATCTTGAAGTTCAGACCTCAAATAAAATCTGAAAAATTGACACCTTTTTTTGAGGTTAATTTTTAAAAACGCATGTCATGATTCAAGTTTAGGGTGTAAATATGAATTGGGAAAATTTAATGAAGCATATGAAGCTATAAAAACATGAAAACCTATATAAATAAATTTGGAGAATTAAAAAAATAACCAAAGGCTCATAACGAAAACCTATCAAAGAAATAGGAACATAGGTGTTATCTCTTCATATGTTTTAAATGTTTAAAGAATATGAAAAGAAGTGATCGGGGGCGGCGATATTGTTCGTGGGCGGCGACACTGTTCGTGGGCGGCGACATTGTTCATGGGCGGCAACAATGATCGGGGGCGGTGACAATGTGCCGGGGCAGCGACATTGCGTAGGGGTGGTGGCATTTTTCGGGGGACGACAACATTGTTTTAGGTATAAAATAATTTTGGTGTGCTTTCCAAATAGGTATAAAATAATTTTTGATTTTCATTATTTTACATTTTTAAATATCAATAATTTTGTTCTTATCTCCTTAATTTTTTCCTAAATGAAGCGAGCTCTTCAAGCCCTAAAATTAATAATTTCTTTGACAAATACTTCTACTCAGATGGATTTGATTTCATTTCTTACTCCCGCTCTTTTTAAATATTATGAATCTGCGACTTTTATAAAGAGTGTCACCACTCATTATGAAGCTTCTTAAATAACTGAAGTTCTTAAAGTTCTTAAAAGTTGCCATGAAATCTTACAATGCAGTTTTTTAAGAAGTGCAAGCAGCTAAATATATCAATGCATAAACAACAGCTAAATATATCAATGCATAAACAGTAGCTAAAATAGGGGATCCTAATTGTATTTTTTAGAAATAGTTAAGCTAAAGTTCGATATAAGCTAAAGTTCGATAGTTAAGCTAAATATATCAATGCAAAAATAGCAGCTAAAACAGGGGATCTTAATTATATTTTTTAGAAATAGTTAAGCTAAAGTTAAATATAAGATAACCTGAACTCGATATAGCAAGTTATCTCGATTCAGGTAGATGTAAAAAATCAACTTAGAACTGCTTTAACAATAGCTTTTTTCCTACTACATAACGGGAATGTTTAACAGTAGCTAAAAATATATAATGCATAAATCCGGCCACATTTAGTTGCAGTAGAAGGGTCATAAATCTCGATTCAGCATGCTAATTTGAAAATCAACCTACTATAAAGCATAAACAACAGCTAAATATATCCAAAGAGAGGTGTTTTTTCCTCGAGATTTTTTGATGACTCTCCCTCGGTGATGAGAAATTTCGCAGAATACTTCCTCTCTAAATCGCTGCAACATTTCAGGTACTTCAAGACTTCAAAAACCATTTCCCGTTCTCAAGCAAGGCCCCAATGTTCGTTCCCCTACTGCCATTTTAGGACTGAGCGATGACTTAATTGTGATGGCCAGTAATGTTCACAATTAGGAGACTCTTATCTTTTTAAATAACCAGTTATGTTGCCTGTAAAAAGGCACCTTTAGAGCAACGACACACTTCATTATTCATGTTCTGTGCAACTTCTAGGATGTTTTTTTTTGCTGTCACTTTGTTAAATGAGGAAGTCAATTCCATTTTTCTTTGCTCTCTGCTTTATATAAGCTCTTCATTATTTGTCATATATGGTAGTTCATCTAGGGGTTTCATTATTTGTTCTCTCCATTTTTTTAAAATCTCCTGTTAAAAAAGCATCTTCTCCTTGCCGAGTCATAATAATTTTTTTGTTCCTGTCATTATAATCTTTTTTTTCAACATAATGGGAAGCTTCCTCTGTTTTTTTAATTATTGGGCTTTAGATATTGCAAAATCTAACAGCAAACTTCCTCTTTTTATTTGGGATTTTACTAATAATTTTTTGATGAAATCTTAATATAATAGGGGAATCTTCCTCCTTTTATATAGGTGGAACATTAATCATTTTTTTGATGAAATTCCTCATTTTATATTGGTGGAACATTAATCATTTTACGATGAAATCTTAATATAACAGGGGAGGCTTTCACCTATATAACAGCTAAATATATCAACCCATAAATAGCAGCTAAAACAGGGGATCTTAATGTAACGCCCCGAAACTCAAAGGAGTAAAGGGGGACATTTTGGGCCAGTTTGGGTTCTGGCTGTAGGCACACGGCCTGGGACACGGGCGTGTCACAGGGCGTGTCAAGCGTGTGCCGACACTTAGCCGCGAAGTCGTCGAGATTTTCTCGACGATTCGCTGAGAATGGGCACACGGCCTGCGACACGGGCATGTCGCAGGGCGTGTCGACACTTAGTCGCGGAGTCGTCGAGTTATACTCGACGAATCGTCGAGAATGGTCACACGGCCCACGACACGGGCGTGTCGCCGGGCGTGTCGACCCGTGTCGACAATTGTCCCGGGGAAGTCGTCGAGATTCGCTCGACGATCGTCGAGACAAGGCACACGGCCTAGGACACGGGCGTGTCCAAGGCCGTGTCATCGAGTCGTCGAACTGCAGGCGACGAAATGTCGAGACCATGTACACGGCCTGGGGCCCAGGCGTGTCAAGGTGACACGGGCAAGGACACGGGCGTGTCCTAGAACCCGTGCAGTGCTCTGGTTGAAAATGGGGAAAAATCATGGGGTACACGGCCGGCTACACGGCCGTGTGAAGTGGAACACGGGCGTGTCAGCTCGAACACGGGCGTGTTCGATACCCGTGTGAGGTTCCAGGAGATTCGATTTTGACGGCGAATGCGGCACACGGCCCTGGACACGGGCGTGTGCCAGGCCGTGTTCGGTCTAGATTGGGCATTTCAGCCCCGAATCAAAGCCGTTCGTTTCCTTAGGTTGAGATCCAATGGCTGGGGGTGGTTCCTGAGAGGATATACCCGTGAGTTGACTTGGAAAACCTCACTTTTCATACCTTATCATCTCTCCAAGTCCTTGGAGAAAGAGGAGAGCCATTGGAGGAAGAAGAACAAGATCCCGCCATTGGAGGAGCTTCGGAGCTCCGAATCGCGAGCCGACTCCGGATCCACGGAGGCAACGCAAGTGCGGTGACTTCCATCCGATTACTTTTCAATGGCGCCAAAGAGGAACTCAAGGGTAACGATCCTCATCTTGAGCATGAGTCGCTCTCTTTCTTAGCATAGGAAGCCCGCTCTCGCGAGTTTGCGGAGAGTTGGAGGCGTTCCTTCGGGTAGATATGTAAAGTCCCCGTTGTTTAGAGTCCGTATGCGAGAACGGACATAGGCATGATGTGTGAAGCCTACCCGGACATTTTAGTCTGGATCGGTGATGTTGCATTGCATAAGGCCGGAGAAGACTCCGTGCTATTAGTTGTTTTTGGGTTTTCTACGCGGTAGATTGCAGTAGGGAGCCTTGGGGACTAACCCAAAGGTGCACCCGGAAAACTGGGCAGATACGAGATCTTGCCAACTTGGTGGCCTGAGAGCCAACTTGAACATAACCGAGTTATGTGACTTGCGTTAGAATGGGACTCGGCGAAAGTTTGACCCGCGCAAATGGCTTAAATTGTCGTTGCGATATGAGCACGGGTTAGATGGAACCGTACCCGCTCTATGTCGTTCGGGTTAGAGAGACCTAAGGTTACGTGGCACTCGCCGTTGGCATAGATGTGAGTCTTCGGCGGTCAATGGCTTAAACTGACGTGACCCATGCCAAGAAGACAAATTGCTCATAGGTTTGGCCGTCTAAGTGGCGGTGGTGAGTCCGTAATGTTAATGGCTTTAATTGACGTGACATCGACCGGTTCACCGAGAATGTGCCCTGAGTGCACAGGACGTGTGGTCGTACGAGCCAACGTCTGTGATGTAATGGCTATGGTTATATATATATGGCTCGCTTATGCTAATGAAATGCAGGGAAGGAGCATCGCCGCCCCGAGTTGGGGGCGGGATCGTTATAATTTGGTCAGCATTGATGACCGTTGCCTTGTTTTGCCACCATGCGGTGGTTTGTTGCTTGCAGGTGCAGCTGGACCAAGCGGTCAATAGCGGGCTAAAGCCCTTTTTGCGAAGCTGGCCCGCGAAGGCCCAAGTAGAAGGGTTTACTGCTTTATTCATGTATGACCGGCCTGCGTGCCGTGGTTTGTAAAACATGTAATTTTCAAGTGAAACACTTTGTAAGGCCTTAAGGCCGGTTTTGGGTATTTTTGTATAACATTCCTTTTAGTATTAGTGGACATTCATGATCCTATGCTGGGTTCTTGTTTGCAACTCTTATAAACTGCTTCCGCTAGAATGCTCTGTGTAGGACGTTGAGATTAGTTGGATGATTTCCATACGTAACCACCCAGTCTGTCTGTGGTATATGGCATCGGGCCCCGGCCGGACCTACTGTTATATACTATGCGACGGATAGGGGGTGTTACAATTTGGTATCAGACTCCTGGTTTTGGTCGGCCTTAAGCTGAATTCGTGGACGAATTCTTTTTAAGGGGTGGTGAGCACATTGTGTGCGTCATCGTTATAACGGTAAAAGAACCCATGAATGTCCACTTAGGAATGAAAATACTCGTGTTTGAGGAACCTGCGTGTTCCTATAATTGCTGTTCGCAATTTTATTTGGTCGCTTGACGGTGTTTTGTACCACTATAGGTGACCGGAAGCGGTGCTGGACAGCCAGAATGTCCGGTTTCTGAGGAGCATAGTACACCCGTTGAGGTGTTTGAGCCTCCTCCTTCGTATGAAACCGTTAGAAGGATCGTAGAAGCGGTGTTCACTGTGACGGGTGCACAGTTTGGAGGAAATGTACAACCCTGCGCACCTGTTGTGGCCTCAACGCCGGTGGGCGCGATGCAGCAGATGACCTTTGGTAGACCATTGGGGCAGCAGCTGAATATGCATTTAGTGCAGGGAGCGCGCACAGTTGAGGAATATTTGCAAGCATTTCTTATGATAAGCCGCTACCCATGCTTCGAGGTGGATAATGAGCAAGCTACAGTCGATAGGTTTTATAGTGGCCTACGTGCCAAGTTACGAGTTCTACTGATAGGACCAAAGTTATTGGGATTTCGAGCCTTGGTGGAATCAGCTAGATCTTTGGAGGCAGATCTGAGGAAGACCCTCCCGATGCCAGCGACCATGGTATCGAACTATTCAAACCCCATAAGAGCTGCATCCCGCAGAAAGCTGGAGAAAGGGGCTATGAAATCGACTAGTAAAGCTACTTACACTTGTTATACTTGTGGAAAGAGAGGGCACTTTGCCCGAGACTGTTGGAATGGCGCTCGGAAGGGTAAGGAAGCTATATCAGGTGCAGTCAAGGATGTTAGTGCAAAGGAAACGGCATTCAAAGTGCCGAACACCTCAAAGTCTGCATATCGTAAATGGTATAAGAAGCCTAGGACTTCGGGTCAAGCTCTTTCTGGTGCTTCTGGGGCGACTACGGGTCAGACCCCGGGCACATGTTTCAACTGTGGGGAGCCGGGGCATTGTGCTCGTGAGTGCCTAAAGCCCTGGAGGAAGCACGGCGTCGTGACGACAAGTATGGTTTAAAGATAGTTTTGCCTTAAATACTTGTCGCCCTTGTGCATGTTAGCTTAGAACTATCTGTGTTAAGCTTTGTTGCGACTTTACTTTATCTGCGAGAGCACCGTTCGTTTAGGGAGCTTCGCATTCCTTTATTAGGAATTATATTGTGCGTCGGAGTACCTCCTTCGATGGTGAAAGACATATTGGATGCGTTATAGTCCAATGGTGCTCATTGTACGCGGGTAGACGTTGTTGCGCTTAGCTTTGGATTGGGAATCAGGAGTTCGACGTTATATTTGGTATGGACTGGCTCTCGGAGCAGCAAGCCAATATAGAAGCGGTAGCAAGGAAGCCAAGCCGGGAGCAAGTCGCGAGATGACCTTTACGGGCTCGAAGAGGTCGAGCAAGACGTTGGCGTTTGCTCTTCAGGTGGTGAAGGCGGTTCGTGCCGGAGCAGAACTGTTCTTTACACTAGTGGAGGTTGCAAAGCCGAAGCCCACATTGGATTGTATTTCAGTGGTATCGAAGTACCCTGATGTGTTCCCTAGAGATCTTCCTGGAGCCCCGCCTCGACAGGAGATAGATTCCATGTTTGAGCTTGTACCAGGTGCAAAGCCTGTGTCACGCTCTCCTTGTCGGCTAGCGCCAACGGAAATGGCGGAGCTGAAGGTGCAACTTCTAAAAGTTGTTGGAGCAAGGGTATGTGCGTCCAAGTCCTTCGCCTTGGAGCGCACCGACCCTCTTTCGTGAGAAGAAGAACGGAAGCTTGGGGCTATGTATTAATTATCGGGAGCTCAACAAGGTGACGGCAAAGAACAAGTACCCAATCCCAAGGATCGATGATCTTTGTGATCAGTTGGTCGGGCCAACGCCGTACTCTAAAGTAGTTAAGGGAGAGAGATATCCCTAAGATAACGTTCAGTACAGGAGACGGACGCTACGAGTTTAGGGTCATGCCGTTTTGGCTGACAAATACGCCGTCAGTGTTCATGGATTTGATGAACAAGACTTTCAGGGAGTACTTGGACCATTTCGTGATCGTCTTTATCGACGATATTTTGGTGTACTCGCATAGTGAGGAAGATCACTGCAGACATCTTCATTTGGTGTTGGGGACGCTAAGGAGAATTCAGTACTATGCCAAGTTCTCGAAGTGCGGGTTTTGGCTATCCTCAGTGGTGTTCCTCGGGCATATAGTAAGTGGAGAGTGTATTGCTGTGAATCCGGCGAAGATTGTTGCGCTACGGTAGTGGCCTGAGCTTGCTAAGGTAGCGGAAGTCCGGAGTTTTCTGGAGCTTGCCGGCTACTATAGGCGCTTCGTGGAGAACTTCTCGCGGATAGCGTTACCTCTCATTACGTTGACGAGGAAGGAGCATAAGTTCTTTTGGACGCCGGAGTGCGCGCGAGCTTTTGAGGAGTTGTATTGTCGGTTGACTATGGCGCCTGTGCTGACTTCGCCGAGTAGAACCGAAGGCAATGAGATTTATAATGATGCTTAGGGCAGCGGTTTGGGTTGTGTGCTACTGCAACACGGAAGCGTAATAGCGTATGTCCCTGAGTTTTGCCTTGAAGCTATGGAGGCATAATTGTATACGGTGTGAAAATGGATCTCTACGCCGGTTACAAGAGCGTGAAGTATCTGATTGATCAGAAGGATCCGAATTTACGGCAGCGTAGATGGATGGAGTTCTTGGGAGACTATACATTCAAGATCCACTACGCGCCTGATAAAGGGAATGCGGTTGCTGACGCGGTGAGTCGCCAAGCCCCAGCTCGAGCCAATTGGCTATCGGTGCATGATGAGCGGTTGGTGAGAGAGTTGGAGGCGTTGGGGATCGTTTGTGTGGACAAGCAATCAAGTGCTGAAGCAGTTCTGAATTGGACTGAAGTCCAATATGACCTGGCTGATCGTTTTCGTCGGGCTTAGGATATGGATGCTCATATGAAGCAGTTCATGGTAGAGGCTCTGGATGGGTCAAATTCCCAATTCATCATGGCAGACGAATTGCTTCGGAGAGACGGTCGTTTGTGCGTCCCAAGTGTGGGTAATTTGCGGGTGGAGTTGTTGTACGAGGCACACCATACCAAGTACTCGATTCACCCGGGGAGCACGAAGTTGTACCGTGATGTGAAGAAATTGTGTTGGTGGCCGGGTTTGAAAAAGGATGTGGCGCTATACGCAGCGAAGTGCCAAACCCGCGCCTTGGAAAAGGCGGAGTGCCAAAAGCCGGGAGGATTTCTTAAGTCCTTGCCTATTCCGGAGTGGAAATTCGACGACATCTCTATGGACTTTGTGCACGGTTTGCCAAGGTAGAAAAAGGGGAACGACGCCATTTTGGTGATCGTGGATCGATTAACGAAGGTGATACATTTTATTCCGCATAGGAAGGATGATCCGGTGGAGAAGTTAGCAAAACTTTATGTGGATAACATAGTACGGCTTCATGGTGTGCCCCGCAGCATCGTGAGTGACCGTGATGGGCGGTTCACGTCCAATAATTGGAGGCTGGTGCAACAAACGTTGGGAACAAAGCTGAAATTCAGCACAGCCACCCATCCGCAAACGGATGGGCAGACCGAGAGGGTCAATAGAACCATGGAAGACATGCTCCGCATGTGTGTCTTGGATTTTGGGAAGCAAAGGGAAGACCACCTTTATTTGGTGGAGTTCGCATACAATAACAGCTACCAAGCCAATATTCCGATGGCGCCCTTCGAGGCCCTATATGGTAGAAGATGTCGCACGCCGTGGTCTTGGTTAGAAACGGGTGAGTCAAAGTTGTATAAGCGATCGGAAGTGGAGGAGGCTACTTCTTTGGGGAGAACCATTCGGGAGAGGTTGCTTATCGCTAAGGACTGACAAGCAAAGTACTATAATGCCAAGCACAGGAATGTGGAGTTCACTGTGGGCGATTAGGTATACTTAAAGATCAAGCCGTTCAAGGGTGTCTCGTGGGTGCGACGAGTGAAAAAGCTAAGCCCGAGATACCTTTGGCCGTTTGAGGTTCTGGAGCGAGTTGGCTAAGCGGCCTATAGGTTGGAGCTAAGTGGTTTACATGATGTAATCCATATTTCGGTGCTTTAGAAGGTGGTGCAAGAGCCTACGCAAGTGATCGCAGTTGATCAAGTACCGGTGGATAGTGGGCTAACGACAAAGGTCAAGCCCGTATGTATTGAGGACTCGGAGGTCAAGCGGCTACGTAATAAAGAGATCAGGATGGTCAAAGTCCGGTGGGACAATTACGGTCGTGAGGAGCTCTCTTGGGAGAGAGAGCAGACTATGCTTGACGAGTAACCGGAGTTGTTCTGCTCAGGTACAAATTTTGTTTTTGTATGTCTTTCCTTTATGTAATTTCGTGGGCGAAATTCTTTTAAGAGGGGGAGAGTTGTAACGCCCCGAAACTCAAAGGAGTAAAGGGGGACATTTTGGGCCAGTTTGGGTTCTAGCTGTAGGCACACGGCCTGGGACACGGGCGTGTCCCAGGGCATGTCAAGCGTGTGCGGACACTTAGCCGCGAAGTCGTCGAGATTTTCTCGACGATTCGCTGAGAATGGGCACACGGCCTGCGACACGGGCATGTTGCAGGGCGTGTCGACCCGTGTCGACACTTAGCCGCGGAGTCGTCGAGTTATACTCGACGAATCGTCGAGAATGGGCACACGGCCCGCGACACGGGCGTGTCGCCGGGCGTGTCGACCCGTGTCGACAATTGTCCCGGGGAAGTCGTCGAGATTCGCTCGACGATCGTCGAGACAAGGCACACGGCCTAGGACATGGGCGTGTCCAAGGCCGTGTCATCGAGTCGTCGAACTGCAGGCGACGAAATGTCGAGACCATGTACACGGCCTGGGGCCCAGGCATGTCAAGGTGACACGGGCAAGGACACGGGCGTGTCCTAGAACCCGTGCAGTGCTCGGGTTGAAAATGGGGAAAAATCATGGGGTACACGGCCGGCTACACAGCCATGTGAAGTGGAACACAGGCGTGTCAGCTCGAACACGGGCGTGTTCGATACCCATGTGAGGTTCCAGGAGATTCGATTTTGACGGCGAATGCGGCACACGGCCCTGGACACAGGCGTGTGCCAGGCCGTGTTCGGTCCAGATTGGGCATTTCAGCCCCGAATCAAAGCCGTTCGTTTCCTTAGGTTGAGATCCAATGGCTGGGGGTTGTTCCTGAGAGGATATACCCGTGAGTTGACTTGAAAAACCTCACTTTTCATACCTTATCATCTCTCCAAGTCCTTGGAGAAAGAGGAGAGCCATTGGAGGAAGAAGAACTAGATCCCGCCATTGGAGGAGCTTCGGAGCTCCGAATCGCGAGCCGACTCCGGATCCACGGAGGCAACGTAAGTGCGGTGACTTCCATCCGATTACTTTTCAATGGCGCCAAAGAGGAACTCAAGGGTAACGATCCTCATCTTGAGCATGAGTCGCTCTCTTTCTTAGCATAGGAAGCCCGCTCTCGCGAGTTTGCGGAGAGTTGGAGGCGTTCCTTCGGGTAGATATGTAAAGTCCCTGTTGTTTAGAGTCCGTATGCGAGAACGGACATAGGCATGATGTGTGAAGCCTACCCGGACATTTTAGTCTGGATCGGTGATGTTGCATTGCATAAGGCTGGAGAAGACTCCGTGCTATTAGTTGTTTTCGGGTTTTCTACGCGGAAGATTGCAGCAGGGAGCCTTGGGGACTAACCCAAAGTGCACCCGGAAAACTGGGCGGATACGAGATCTTGCCAACTTGGTGGCCTGAGAGCCAACTTGAACATAACCGAGTTATGTGACTTGCGTTAGAATGGGACTCGGCGAAAGTTTGACCCGCGCAAATGGCTTAAATTGTCGTTGCGATGTGAGCACGGGTTAGATGGAACCGTACCCGCTCTATGTCGTTCGGGTTAGAGAGACCTAAGGTTACGTGGCACTCGCCGTTGGCGTAGATGTGAGTCTTCGGCGGTCAATGGCTTAAACTGACGTGACCCATGCCAAGAAGACAAATTGCTCATAGGTTTGGCCGTCTAAGTGGCGGTGGTGAGTCTGGAATGTTAATGGCTTTAATTGACGTGACATCGACCGGTTCACCGAGAATGTGCCCTGAGTGCACGGGACGTGTGGCCGTACGAGCCAACGTCTGTGATGTAATGGCTATGGTTATATATATATGGCTCGCTTATGCTAATGAAATGCAGGGAAGGAGCATCGCCGCCCCGAGTTGGGGGCGGGATCGTTATAATTTGGTCAGCATTGCTGACCGTTGCCTTGTTTTGCCACCATGCGGTGGTTTGTTGCTTGCAGGTGCAGCTGGACCAAGCGGTCAATAGCGGGCTAAAGCCCTTTTTTGCGAAGCTGGCCCTCGAAGGCCCAAGTAGAAGGGTTTACTGCTTTATTCATGTATGACCGGCCTGCGTGCCGTGGTTTGTAAAACATGTAATTTTCAAGTGAAACACTTTGTAAGGCCTTAAGGCCGGTTTTGGGTATTTTTGTATAACATTCCTTTTGGTATTAGTGGACATTCATGCTCCTATGCTGGGTTCTTGTTTGCAACTCTTATAAACTGCTTCCGCTAGAATGCTCTGTGTAGGACGTTGAGATTAGTTGGATGATTTCCATACGTAACCACCCAGTCTGTCTGTGGTATATGGCGTCGGGCCCCGGCCGGACCTACTATTATATACTATGCGACGGATAGGGGGTGTTACACTTAATGCTTCATAACATGAATGCTTACCATTTCTGGAAACATATACAAAACTTTCTGGATAAGAGACAAATTATGGCCATTTGGAGAAGCGGGGTGGTGCCGAAGCAGTAAAGATGAAGCAAGAAGGAAAAATACCAAGCGGTAAGAAAATTTCAAGGCCTCAACACCTATCACCATTTTTTTGGTAAAAACTATGAAGTTTTTGAGGAGACATGAAATAAAAGGTTCACATCAAACTTCACATCAATGTTTGTTAAGAAGCAAAAATAAAATTGAAGCAAATTATGCCCATTTGGAGAAGCAGTGTGGTGTCGAAGTAGTAAAGCTTTTAAAGTATGTAAACAGCATATAATGAAGAAAAATGAGAAATAGAGAAGGCAGAGGGTGAAAGAAGATGGCGTTGAGAAGAAATCGAGAAGATGACTTGGTACCAAATTGAGAACTCAAGAAGGCCAAAACAATTTCATCGATATTAATGGATGATAACAATTCCAAAACAATTTTATAGTTTTTTAGTTTTAAACAATCATAATGTTTTAACATTTTTGGAGGTAAATTTTCAAATACACGTGTCATGATTAATGTTTAGGGTGTAAATCTGAATTTGGAAAACTTGAATAAACCACACGAAGCTAAAAGAACATGAAAACCTATGAAAACCTATGTAAATAAATTTGGAGAATTGTAAAAATAACCAAAGACTAATGCCGAAAACCTATAAAAATTTGAATGTGAAGTAAAAGATTTCAGATTTTTAGCAAACGGAGAAGTCGAAGAGAACACACGAATTTAAAAAAAACATGAAAACCTGTCATATAAATTAAACTCTGAGAATTGCGGAAATGAAAATGATTGGATTAAATCCTTTTTTTTTATTTTGTAGGCTTTCACGAACATGATAACTTTGAAAAATAGCATAAAAATGTAGGTTTTCCTTTTTATTATGTTGTATTTTGATAGAGAATCTTGTTGTTGAGGTATAGTGATTTTATGTCTAAGAGAATAAATTTATTTTTGAACATCTTCAGTGAACCTTCAACTATGTAGATTATAGCCATGAGCATTTTAACATGACAGTGCTTTCACAAAAAGAAATTTGGTGCTACTTTCAACTACATACAAAAACTTTTATTCAAAAAGTGCATATCAGTTCTCTTAAGAGAACTTCCCTCCGGACAATCAAATGGAAGAGTCTGTAGTAATTCTTTTCTAAAGTGAACCAAAATCAAATGGAGTTCAGATTTCAGTATTTTTGTAAGTAGCTGCAGTATTGCTGTAGTATTATTTTAAGTATACTTTTCCATTTGTGCATTCTTTTCTAAATTTCAGATTTCAGTTCACTTAAGAGAACATTTTTCCATTTGTGTTCAAAGTGTTCAAAATAGTACAGCTACAGAAATGGAAAAGAATACACAAATGCTGGAAATCTGAACAGAAATCAAACAGTGGTAGCAAATGAAAGTGAGAACTACAAAACGGACAACCAAATCGAAGGGCCTGTAGTAATTCTTTTGTAAAGTGAATCAAAATCAACTCGGATTTAAATCAATACAATTAGCTGTTGGAAGGGCGCCCAGCTTATTAGGATTCAAAACAGAGAGGAAACACTTTCTAAAACAGCTTGAAATGCTTGAAAGAGAGAAGAAAAGCTTGAAAAAAATAACAGAGAAGAAGCTTGAAAAAAAAAACGAAGGAGAGAAGCTTACCGCAGGGTCAGCAGGTGTTGTGCTTCGATTCGAGCACAGAGTCGGCGAAGAAGAAAATAACAGATCTTGCCGGCGGTGAAGCAGGTGTTGTAGATCGATTCCGACAGAGTCCGGCGCAGTTGTCAGCGGTGAGGGAAGGGGATGTGGTTGCTCGAAATGGAGATAGGGAGAGGAATGATCGCAGGGAGAAGAACGACCTAGGCAAAGCGGATGAAGGGAGTTAAAGCAGGAGGGGGAAATGATATCAGCGAGGTAAGGCCGCTGCTTTCGGCGGAGAGGACATGGGATATGACACCTCCTTTCGGCGTTTCGGCGTGCTGCCCCGCGTGAATTGATGGTGGGATAAGATTTAGTATTGTGGTATTTTGCTTAATCATCCGACGGTGGAGAATCCTTAAAGAAAATCGATCGGATGGCTGAAATGGATGACAACAATTCCAAAACAATATTGACCGAGTTTTTTAGTGTTTATTGCCAGCAAAGAGAGCAAAACCTCCATTTGTATAGAGATTTTCCAAAATATTATCGATGGTTCAAACAATAAAAAATTTGGAGGAAAAGGATCAGAAATCGAAGGGTGATTGGTAGGATTTATTCAGTACCGCTTGCTGATAGCGAAAGATACTATTTGTGCATGCTTCTAAATCACGTACCGGGTCCAAAGTCATTCGATGCATTATTAACTGTCAATGGCACGCACTGCGTCACTTTTAAGAATGTGGCACAGAACTGTTGTTTGCTTGAGAACGATAACAGTATTCGAGAATGTCTACTTGAGGCTCGAGTATTCAGAATGCCATCCGCGTTGAGAAGACTGTTCGCTACTATATTGATCTTCTGTGAACCAGCCGATGTCAGAAGTATTTGGGATGAAAATTATGCAAGCATGATCGAAGATTATCCAAGTTCTAGCACAACAACGAGTTCTACATTATGAATAAACTACTTCATAGCCTCAATGATATCCTGAAGCAACATAAACGCTCTATTAAAAGAGTTTGATTTGCCACCCATCAATGAATCATTCAATGATTTCAATAACCTATCCGGTCTTATAGAAGATGAATTATCAATACCTATTACACAGGATGATCTTAACGCAGTTACATTGCTCAATGGAGGTCAGTTACATGCTTATAATGTGATCAGCGAGGCAATAAAGAACAAAGCACATGCGTGTTTTTTGTTGATGGACCTGGTGGAACTAGAAAAACATATCTGTATCGTGCAATTCTTGCCACTTTTAGAAAAATAGGATGCATCATTATAGCTATAGCTACTTCTGGTATTGCTGCTACCCTTTTACTGGGAGGTCGGACTGCACATTCAACGTTACAAATACCCATTAAATTGGATTACAAATCGTTTTGCTCTTTTGAAAAACAGTCAGATTTCGCAGAAGTAATCAGACAATCAACGACTATAATTTGGGATGAAGCGCCCATGGCTGATAGAAAGGTGTTTGAGACAGTTGATCGTTCGTTTCGTGATGTTACTGATGTAGACAAGCCATTCGGAGGGAAAATTATAATTATGGGAGGAGATTTTCGCCAGTTATTACCGGTTGTTGTCAATGGAACAAGAGCACAGATAATTAATGCAAGCATCGTTCAATCACATTTATGGAGTCATATCAAGATACTAACTTTGACAGAAAATATGCGAGCCAAATACGATAATAGCTTCTCTGAATATCTCCTCCGAGTTGGAAATGGATTGGAGATGACCATACAAGATGATATGATTAGGATCCCGATTCAATGGGAATGCCATGGGAATGCGAGAATTCTATTAATGAGTTAATAGATGTTACATTCCAAATTTAGGGTTGCACGTTGGCGATAAAAACTATATTCGAGATAAAGCTTTATTAACACCGCTAAATGAGCATGTTAATATGTTGAACAACACAACTCTTCTGCAATTCCCAGGCGAAGAAGTTATATACTACTCTTACAATTCGGTTGTTGATGATAGGAGAGGTTTGTATCAACCTGAATTTCTAAATTCATTGACACCGGGTAATTTACCGCCTCATAAGCTAAAGTTAAAAATCGAGCTCCTATCATGTTAATCAGAAATATTGATCCAAAGATAGGTCTATGTAATGGAACAAGACTTATTTGTCGTCAGTTTGCGAAAAATGTAATAGAAGCGGAGATTTTAACAGGCCACTTTCAAGGAAACTTGGTCTTCTTGCCACAAATACCATTGAAGATAGCTAAAGATATTAGACTGTCATTTCAATTAACACGCAAATAATTTCCATTGAGGCTAAGCTTCGCATTGACGATTAATAAATCTCAAGGACAAACAATCGAAAATGTTGGAATAATCTCCCAAATAATGTGTTCAGTCATGGTCAGTTGTACGTAGCTTTATCGCGGGGTGTGTCCAGTGAAAAAAAACAACTTCTGATAAAACAGGATCAGGATAGCTGGTCATGAAGGCATTTACACAATGAAGTTGTTTACAAAGAAATATTTGCATAACTTAGACAACAACATACAACGTATCTCCAAGGTAGATCGTTTGCTCATTATTTTCACAAACACTAAATGCTTCGATCAACTGCTATATTATATCCTTTTTATGCAGAATAGACGGACATGATCGTTGTTGATTATGAAATGACTTCCAATAGGCTGTAATACAAATTGAATGCCAAATTATCTTATTATCATTTGTATTATTGTCTTTTTAAATGGTTTGTAAAATTCTCATCGTAATGTCAGTTTTTCCGCAAGAACTGAAGATTAACTGTTTAGAAATGTATTGTTGTTTTCTCAAGTCTTTGAAATGTTTAATTAGTTTTGATAAATAATATTTTTTGTTTTACATCAAAAAAGCTAATTTGATCTAATTCAGCCTTACTTTTCATCTAATGCTCTAATTTGGATCTTACTTCATTTCAAACGCATGCAGATGAAACTCAAAATCAACCTGAGACGACGGCGTCATTGCCAAATGGGGGTGGGCCCGGTCAACGTAAGAGCTTCATACTTTACGGATCCTAATTTTGTGCATTTTACATAATCAAAATCTGTATTACATGTTAAATATTGTCGTTTGTTTTTCAACTCGGTCAGCCTCAATAGACAAAAACTGTAATATCACTGCTACGACCGACAACGATTATGAATACTATGATGAATATTTGCAAGAGGGTACAAACAGATGGTCTGATGGTCCGCGTTACTGAGGTTGAGGTTTTAGGCTAATTATCCGGCAGTGCCAGAGGCTTGGATGCTAGAGAAGAGTGGAATTTTGTTTTCGATATGATAAGGAGGTAATGCCTAACAAAAATTATATCTTTAGTTTGAAATATTGTGTTTTAACACATTACAAAATTGTGAACTAATGATTTTTTATCTTTACATTTTTGATTGAAACAGAGTCTCTCGAGGACACTGAAATGAAATCTATTGCTGCATAAGAAGGGGATGCTAATATTTTGATATGGTTTCAACTGCGAGATTCTGACTGGTTTTTTTGGGGTTTGGGAGGGGGGGTCTTTGATTTTTAGCATTGCAAGTATGGACTTTGTTCTGAGCTTTTTTCATTGCGGCACAAGTATGAACTTTGCATGTATGTGTGTTTACTGGCAGATGTATGTATTACATCATATTTCTTTGTGTTACTTCTTTAAATTAATGTTCTCTATCAAAGACTTATGATGATGAGGTTGAGGTTGCGTATAGGAAAGGACGCCCCCACCCCCAACAATGTCGTCGCACTCCTGAAAAATGTCGCCGTCCTTATACAATGTCGCCCCCCGCGAACAATGTCACCACCCCCGACCATTGTCGGCCTGAATAATGTTGCCGCCCACGAATAATGTCGCAGCCCACGAAAAAATGTCACTGCCCACGAACAACAATATCGCTGCCCACGATCAATGTCGCCTCCCCCGACAAATGTCGCACTCACGACGAAATCGTAGTTCATGACAAATGTTGCCGCCAACGACCCATGTCGTTGACAAGCGGGCGAAGCCCGCTTGCTTGCGGGCGAAAAGCCCGCAGCGACGCATCGAGAACGGGCGGAGCCCCCGTTCGAAGATGCTAGTATATATATTATTATATATATTAATATATTATATATATATATATATATATATATATATATATATATATATATATATATATATATATATATATATATATATATCTATATATATATATATATATATATATATATATATATATATATATATATATATATATATATATATATATATATACGAGTGCCCGACACGGGG